>PVJD01003885.1:0-151161 GCA_004026545.1 Mormoops blainvillei
CCCCCCTTTGGCTTTGTCCATGTGTCCTTTATACATGTTCCTTGATGACCCTCCCCCCCCATTTTTTTATCTCACAGCACACATAAACTAATTTCTAAAATTCTATGGCACAGCAAAAATATATTTTTTTGCTGATATGACAAAAAATAGGTATAATTTGCTTAACTTACAAAAAATAATACTAGTAATTATTTACTTCCTTTTTCTTTCTTTTTTTTCCTCCAAGGTGATTTTTAAAAAAAATCAGGTGCCTGTACTTGTATATAAGAATTTCTGGTACCAAGAATTAATTAATCAGATGCAATCTTATTATGAGACATGACCAATAAAATGCAACTTTATTATATGACTTATATAGTCATGGTTCAAAATAGGGCGTTCACACTGGAGGCTATTGTTGCATTGGCTGTTGTCACTTTTTATTTGACAATCTAAGGGAAAAGAGACCAGTACCCGGACTAAGTAGTCAGGTATGGCATATTTTAAAAATTCTTGCAGGACACCAGTGAGAACTGTTGGTCTAGAGGAACATACACACAGGTTATCAGAAAATAGTTTTGATTAAAGACATTTCTAAGACAGAAATGATTTACACTTCTCTTTACTATTTCTCCTCCTGAAATCAACAAGAACATTATTAGTCTGCAGTTGCTAGAATCTACTTTCTTTGTTTTATATATGAAAATGTAGTTGCATGCATTTTTTAGTACTATTTTAATCGAAGTATAGTATACATATAGAAAAGTCCCCATGCTATAAGAGCACAGTTTGTTGAATTTTCATAAAGTGAACACACCTCTGTATTCACAACTTATATAAAGAGGTAGAACATTAGTAACCAGAAGCCCTCCTTACGCTCCCCTTTAGTTGTTATTTTCCTAAAGATAACCACTATCCTGGCTTCTAATACTAAATATAATTTTGCTTGTTTTCACAATTGACATAAATGAAATCATACATTATATAATTTTGTATGTACATCTACTTTTCTTTAGAGATTATCAAAGTTGGAAAATGCAGCACACTCCCATTGCCACATGCATTGTATAACACATCGCAATTAAAGGTTTATTTCTAGCATTGATGGATGTGTCTGTTGTTGCACACAAGGACACATTTCTTTTGGGCAAATACCACAAAGTGGATGCTGGTCCTAGAGTAACACTGTTTTGGGTTTTATTTAAGAGTTTTCCAAGACTGCCACCAGCACAAAATTAGTGTTTCCAATTACTCTATATTCTTGCAATTTACTATTCTTATATTCTTAGTCTTTTAAAATTTCACTCATTCTAACAAGAGTGTAGCGGCGTCTCATAATTCTTTTAATATTCATTCTTCTGATGACTAAAGAGGTTGAGAACCTTTCCATATTTATTGCTAATTCAGATACCCTCTTTTGTGAAGTGTCTATTTAGGTGTTTTGTTAAATTTTCTATTATTTCCTTTTCCTTGTAAGAACACTTTAAATGGTCAGGATTTAAGTGTTTTGCCAGTTTTATGTATTGCAAATAACTTCTCCCACTTGTATTTTATCTTTTTATTTACTTAATGTTGATGTTTAATATATGAAAGTTCTTAATTTTTACATAGTCAAATTTATCAATATTTTTCTTCAGGGTTAGTGTTCTAAGCACCTATTCAAGATATCTTGGCTACAACATCAAAAATATATTATCTCATGATATCTTCTAGAACCTTGAAATTTCATTTTTCATATTTGGATCTACAGTCTAATAGGAATTGATTTTTGCTTATGGTGTGAGGTGGTTGTCAATGTTAATGTTTTCTTTCGCATGGATGTCCAATTGATCCAGTACTTAGCATAATGTGCTTGCCTAGTAACAGTGGATTGATAACAATGGCGATAATAAGCATTGAGAATTTGTAAGATGATACTCAGGAAACCGTATTAGAATAAAAACAAACAAAACTGAAATGAAGCCCAACACACAGCAAAGACTAGGTGGTTGGCTATGAGTAGAAGCCATTTCTGGACATATATTAACATACCTTCAAAGTTATTCCCCTTGTGACTGCTTAGCTCATCATACTTGGTATTCCTATGAGAATAACATTACATAGACAGTCAGGATTCTTAACCGTATACAGTCTCATGCCTTTCCCATAATATACTCTTATATATTATATGTTACCTTTTACATTCATCTAAGATTAATACTATATTTCCAAGCTTTATGCAGAATCAAATAATTTATCAACCTTAGTACCCTATTGTGGGAGGTAAAGGGAAAAATCTTGTACAAAAATGCTCAAAACCATTTAAATTATATTTTGCTCATTCAAGAGAGTGTATCCACTTTTCTTTTTTTATTGAATTTAGAATTGTTATTGTGTACATTTAAATTCCCCAGTGTGTTATTAGAACAGTAGATTAAATTATGCATTTCTAAGAGATCTAGCCATCTTTTTACATGTGAATATTATGTAAAACTATGGTCATGCATTTCACTTGTTTACCACAATATGATTTCCTGGGGAACATTTTGTCTCTAAGCATTTGAAATAATAGTTACAGGCTAGTAGATCAGATCAGAGAGCAAAATAATCAATAAATTGTTGATTTTATTAAAGATAATAAATGTAAATGCATGTTTCAGAAGTATTAAAGATGTTTTTCTTCGTGGCTCCTTTATGTCAAGGGACTAGGGGAAGCTTACATAGAATTTAAAGTGAGAACAATTGACTATTTATGGCAGGGGTAACCCTAAGGAAGAGGGAGTGGTATGTGGGTGTATGGTGCTTTGTCATGAGTGGGAGAGGCTGAAAAGTCCCAGTGTGGAGGCATCCTTCTGCCTCAGGCCACAGTTCATGGGGATGTTGGTGTACTTTGGGATCTGTCCTGCAGGCAATTGAGACTCACTGTGTGGTGAATAGGCCTGGAACAGGAGACCTCTGTTAAGGCAACTGGGGACCCCATATTAGGGGTTCGATCCAACCACAGAAGCCGGGACCACTTTCTCAGCAAAACATACCATGAATGCAAACATTTATTTCTGGAAGGGAAAAGAGGAAGAGTTGCTTGCTTGATTCAAAGGTCCCAGTTTTTGATAAACAATTGAGCATTTCCCTGAAAGTACATTTTTTTCCCTATTTCTTAGCTTTTCTCCCCTCTTATCTCATTTCCCACCTCTTAAAATAGGATATATCAAAATTTTAACTTCTCTAAGAAGATTTTTTTTTCTGAGCCTTCAGCTAGAAATATTTTCTCTCTTTTCTCAACTCCTATAACATTTTGTTTATATCTAACGGCCTTTAAGATAGTCTGTCTACCTTAATATTCCTGGGTATTCTTTAAAATCCATTCAAATATCCTCTCACAATTAGGCTTTTATTTACTCCATGTTTTTATTCCTCTTCCAGATGTTTAGACCTGAAAATATTTTGAAATATTTCTGTTTAGACCTGAAAATATTTTGAGTATTATCCCTGGTTCCAGGGATGAGAAATTATGCCTTGGGAGGGTATTAAGGTATATTAGTTTGCTGGGGTTGCTATGATAAACTACCATAGGCTGGAGGCTTAAATAACAGAATTTTACTTTCTCACAGTCCTGGAGTTTAGAAGTCCAAGATCAAGATGTCAGCAGGGTTGACTTGTCCTGAGGCCTCTCTCCTTGGCATATAGATGGCTGCCTTCTTCCTGAGTCTTCACATAGTCTTCCCTGTGAGTGTGTCAGTTCCTCATCTCTTTTTATTTTTTTTGTTTTTTTAAGTATATTTTATTGATTATGCTATTACAATTGTCCCATTTTTTTCCTCCCCTTTATTTCCCTCTGCCCTGCACCCCCCTCTTCCCACCAGTATTCTCCCACCTTAGTTCATATCCATGGGTCATACATATAAGTTCTTTGGCTTCTTCATTTCCTATATTATTCTTAATCTCCTCTTGTCTATTTTGTACCTACCATTTATGCTTCTTATTACCTGGGCCTTTCCCCCCATTTTCCACCCTCCCCCTCCTTGCTGATAACCCTCTATGTGATCTCCATTTCCGTGATTCTGTTACTGTTCTACTTGTTTGCTTAGTGTTTGTTTTTGTTTTTAGGTTCAGTTGCTGATAGTTGTGAGTTTGTTGTCATTTTACTGTTCACTGTTTTGATCTTCTTCTGTTTCTTATATAAGTCCCTTTAACATTTCATATAACAAAGCCTTGGTGATGATGAACTCCTTTAACTTTACCTTATCTAGGAAGCGCTTTATCTGCCCTTCCATTCTAAATGATAGCTTTGCTGGATAGAGTCATCTTGGATGTAGGTCCTTGCCTTTCATGACTTCAAATACTTCTTTCCAGCCCCTTCTTGCCTGTAAGGTTTTTTTTTTTGAGAAATCCACTGATAGTCTTATGGGAACTCCTTTGTAGGGAACTATCTCCTTTTCTCTTGCTGCTTTTAAGATTCTCTCCTTATCTGTCATCTTGGGTAATGTAATTACGATGTGCCTTGGTGTGTGCTTCCTGGGGTCCAACTTCTTTGGGACTTTGGGAGCTTTCTGGACTTCTCAGGAGTCTATTTCCTTTGCCAAATTGGGAAAGTTTTCCTTCATTATTTGTTCAAACAAGTTTTCAATTTCTTCCCCTTCCTTTTCTCCTTCTGGAACCCCTATGATTCAGATTTTGGAACATTTAAAGTTGTCCCAGAGGTGCCTAAACCGCTCCTCATTTTTTTGAATTCTTGTTTCTTCATTCTGTTCTGGTTGAATGTTTATTTCTTCCTTCTGCTCCAAATCATTGATTTGAGTCCTAGTTTCCTTCCCTTCACTGTTGGTTCCCTATATATTTTTCTTTATTTCACTTTGCATGGGCTTCACTTTCCTCTCTATTTTGTGGCTATACTCAATCATTTCTGTGAGCATCTTGATTACCAGTGTTTTGAACTCTGCATCTGATAGGTTGGCTATCTCTTCATCTCTTAGTTGTAATTTTTTATGGAGTTTTGATCTGTTCTTTCATTTGGACCGTATTTCTTGTGCACTTTCTATGTTTTAAGGGGTGGAGACTTAGGTATTCACCAGGGTTGGGCTACCATCTTTCTGCGTTGTGGCACTGTATGTGGTGGAGAGGTCAGAGAGAGAACAGTGCCACTTGCTCAGGCTCTTGGCAGCTTTCAGTCACTTCCCTCACTACCCACAAGCAAAGTGGGTCCTACTGGTGCCAATTCCCAGGTAGGTGGGTTTGTGTACATCTAGAGCTCTGTGGGTCTGTCCAATGAACTCTCTCCTGTAAGGCTGGGAGTTACTCCTGCTGCTGCAACCCCCACAGGCTTTTATAGCCAGAAGTTTTGAAGCTTTCTTTTCCTGTGCTGGAACCCTGGGTTGCGTGGTCTGTCTCGCTCCCCAGTTGTTCCTCACAGTTTGTCCACATGCAAATATGGGACTGCCCCTCTGCCAGTCTCCGCCTCACCCTTGCTGTGTATCCTCTCCACCCCAGCTGCTCATCTCTGCCCCTCCTACCAGTCTGGATGAATGTTTCTTTTTTAACTCCTTGATTGTTAGACTTCCATACAGTTCAATTTTCTGGCAGTTCTTGTTGTTTTTCTTTTTAAATTTCTTGTTGTCCTACTTTTGGTTGTTCAAAGAGGCAAAGTGTATTTACCCACACCTCTGTCTTGGTCAGAAGTTCCTAATCTCTTTTTATAACAACACAAATCTTTTTGGATAGGGCCCACCTCAATAATCTCATTAAATCTTAATTATTTCTTTAAAGATAATATTTCTAAATAAAGTCACATTCTGAGGTACTAGAGATTAGGACTTTAACATACGAATTTGGGAAGAGGGTACACAACTCAGTCTATAAAGTGAGGCAGAAGTCTAGAATATAAACTTAAACTACATTGGCAAAACAAGTTCAAAACCAAAATCCATCACTAGGAAAGGTGAGAAGAAGGTGGGTAGTGGGCCTGAGGGAGGGGACCAGGAGCTAGAGTGCTATGGAGGGGTTTGACAAACCTTATAAGCTTTCCTTGACTGTAGGGGGGTGGAGAACTATTTGAACATAAAATTATTTGAACAGAGCCAAGTTGGATGGCTCAGCATTATGTTAAGGAAAAGGTAACTTTAGGATTTTAGTTAGAGATTCCCCAGAAGCTGTTGAAGGTCAGGGGTTTGAGTTGAAATGGGAGGTCCTCCAAGGAACACAGATTTAGGAGTCAGCCACACTCAGTTGTTGCTGGATCTCACTTCCACCCCAACAGAGTAGGGGTCCATCTGATTTGCTTGGTGGGCTCTCATTACCTGCCATCAACATTGTATTTTATTGGGGCCCTTTGTCTATCAATCAATTTCTCTCTGTAATAACACACTGGACTTCCTATGAGTCAGCCACAGTCATTCCACTCAGAGATGCTGCCTGAAAGGTCTAAATTCAGAACTGTTAATTAATTCCTTCCCAGTGTCCAGGGCATGGGGAGCTTAAACCTCCCCATTCCCCTAATTACTGCTAGCTGGGTAATATCATGCAAGTTTCCCTTCTAATTTAGCAATGTCTTATTTGACAAGCATCTAGATCACCCTCACTCACCCTTGTTTTCATGAGCAGCAGAGGGAAAACAAGAGATCAAGACATTGATGCATCAACCCTGCAGAAAAATGGCAAAGATTACATGTTATATTTAGATCCACAATTTGCTTAAGGAAGATAATTGGGAAATTAAGTTGCCTGGTTGGGAAGTCAACAGTCCTTTTGTTTTGTCTGGTCATGCAGCCTTGTAAGTGTCCAGGGCTTCAATATGTTCAGGCACTCATAATTAACTCAGAAATTGGAAGATTCTGTGTATGAGCTGCTGGATTTAATGAGATAAGTCAAAAGGGAAAAAGAGTGGGGAGGGTTTTTTTTTTTTTTGCAGTAATTTGTTGTTACATTTTTCACATTGCCTTTCTAATCCATTCCATTGAAAAAGTTAGGTATCAGGTTATAGAAGTAGAGGGAAATAAGTGCTTTTCAAGATACAGAGTCACAGTTAGTCTCAGCTGTACCCAGGGAAGTTCCAGGAGGCCTGCAGTCTCTCATCCTGCCCCACTGTTACTGGGAGCAGGGTCTTGATCCCAGGGCTGTATAGGAGACAGCAGTTCCTGACAGCTCAGCTGAAGTTGTGGGGTCATGGAGGAGAATGAAAAATCTTATTTGAAATTTTTCAGTATTATATTTTCTGGGGACTCCATTCATCTAACCTTTCAACAGGGAAATAAATCTGTATGAACAAACTAGAAAAGAAATGTACTCTCAAATAAGGTCATCTCTGAATTTGAGGACTCTTAAGATAAAGTGTAGTATTAGTTTGCCAGCGCTGCCATTACAATGTAGCACAGACTAGGTGGCTTAAACAACAGAAATTTATTTTCTCACAGTTCTGGGGGCTGAAAGTCCAAGGTCAATGTGTTGGTAAGGTTGGTTTCTTCTGAGGCCTTTCTCTTTGCCTTGTAGATGTCTATGTTTTCCCAGTGTCTTCCTATGGTCTTCCCTCTCTGTGTCTATGTCTTAATTGGATTAAAGTCAAATGAGGTCATGACTTTAATTACTTCTTTAAATACCCTCTCCAAATATAGTCACATTCTGGGGTACTTGGGGTTAGGCATCGACATATGAACTTTGGGGGATACAATTCATCCCATAAGAAGTGTATATCTTCCAAAATAAAGTTACAGAGGCTTTCCTTCTTCGTCCTTTTTTCTTTTTCATATCTCTTTGTTTTCTGTGTCAGATTAGGTAGCAATTCAAATTGTCAGTTCTCTTTCTCCCCTTCCCAATTTCTTCCATATACACCCCCACATAGTCTTTCCTACCTCCAAAGCATTTCTGTAGTTATTAAAAGCAAAATATATTCTTCTTTCACATACACCTTTGTACCCATTTCTCAATGAGCTCTGGGATCAATGGAGGCCAATATGACTCTATTAGCTTCTGCGTGAATAAAACGAAATTGCATAAGTTTCATGAAAGATCTCTTTTGCTACCTCCCTTAGGAATTTCATAATGGAGAGACCCAAGAGGAGGCTGTGGTGCCCATCAGTGATAAAGATGGCCTGGTCACAATTTGCTGAGAGAATCAAGTGACTATTCAATATAAGATGTTTCTATTTCTCATTTCTCTGGGGCTGTATAAATTAAGGGAAAATATTTACTGGCTGATCAGGTCTTCTTCTATTCTTTTGGGCCAGTTCTTGCAGATACATAGTTATTTTATTTTTTAAAATCCTCATCTGAGGATATGCTTTTGTTGATTTGAGAGAGAGAGGAAGGAGGGGAGAGAGAGAGAGAGAGAGAGAGAGAGAAAGAGAGAGAAACATAGATTGGTTGCCTCCTTTACGCACTCTGACCAGAGATTGAACCCACAACC
This sequence comes from Mormoops blainvillei, assembly GCA_004026545.1. Taxonomy (NCBI): domain Eukaryota; kingdom Metazoa; phylum Chordata; class Mammalia; order Chiroptera; family Mormoopidae; genus Mormoops; species Mormoops blainvillei. Next base: position 8,354 of record PVJD01003885.1, read on the forward strand.
GGGGTATATACCCTGACTGGGGACTGAACCCACAACCTTTTGGTGTACCAGACAATGCTCTAACCATGTGAGCCACCCAGCCAGGGTAATACATACTTTTATGACTTCACTATGCTGCTGATGTGGAAGTGGAGGTAATGAACAGGTGCCTAATGGTTTGTCTAACATGCAATTTAGCGTTTTCTGTCCATTGATGGTAGTTAAAGCATGAACATGCACATAAGTTTCCTCTGGGAGAACATTTGGAATGAGAAATAAAGAGAACCTGGGAAATATGTGTGGGGAAGATCAACATTTCAGATTTAGAAAAGGAGCCTGCCAAACAGACAATAAAGCAGAAGCCAGAGAGGTGAGAGGAAAATAAGAAATGAGAAGAGACTTACAGGTCCAGGGTAGAACAAGAGTTTCTAAGAGGCAGCAGCCAACAGTGGCCAGGGCTGCTGAGAAGCCTATGATTCCTGAGTAGCTAGGGCCAGACAAGGATTTTTGGAATGCTTTCTCTAAATTGATCTGGATTCTTCTCAAGGACTTTCTTAGGGGTCCCACTAGGGGAAGGGCTTTCCATTGCTGGTTCTGTCTAGTATATGGCTTATAGGGAATGATGGAGTTGGGAGGGGCACTGGTCATCTCTTGAGCACCACTTTGGCTCCTCTAGGGCTACTCTTTTATTTTGGCTATTGTGGGGCAACTTGTTACACACCAGTTCCAACCATCTTCCAGCAGGTACATCCTGATGGCACTTACCATAGGCCCCTGCACATGGCTCTTGCTTTGTGCCTTGAACTTCTCTGTTGTCCTGGCATGTGGAGGAGTCATGAGGACCTGCTCAGCACTTGTTAAGTTAACTCAGTGCACAGGAGTGATCTTCACCCCCTGCCGTGGGGCAGCCAGAGATTAGAGGAGGGCAGCAGCCAGTGCTAAGTGCTTTCTCTTTTTCTGTCCTTGGACAAAAGTCCTGCCTACCATGGTGGCTATCTCCAACTCTATAAACACATCTTTATGTTGATTTTCCCTTCTCTGCTTTACTTGTTCTGCTGTGGATCCTTGGATCCCTCTCCCCAGTAAAGTCCTTACAATCAGCTCTGGGGGAAATTGAGGCTACGAGAGTCAGCCTGGGAAGAGCTGGATTACTCCAGTCAGACTGCAATAAAATGTCCCATTACTGGTGATGAGAGGAATGGTGATAACTCACTGTAAACAACAGCTTCATATTATTAAGGCTCTCACCTGTGCTACCAGTTCAATATCACCTGGTTAGTAACTTAACAATATCTCCAAAACCCTTTTTGCTATGGATATGATATCCTATCATAGTCGGTTACAGCCCCAGGGATTAGGACTGAAGATCTGGGTGTCATGTAAGAATTCTGTCCATCATATGCCCCCACCACACAGCTTACAAGTAAGTCTTAGAGCCAGATTTTGAATCTAGGTTTGTCTGACCCCGAAGGTCATAGTAACTCCATTGTCTAACCTATCTCTCAGTGATGAAAATGAATGTTATAGAGAATTTTACAGTTATCAACAGCTTTCCCATTATTGTATTGTTTGGCCTTATAAGGAGCTCCTTATGAGGTACTCTTACTTCTCTTTAGGGATGATGAGGCCGGGGATTGAGAATATTCAATTACTTATTCAAGACAGTACAGGTAGAAAATAGCAAAGGGCTGAAAAAGAGCTCTCCTGATTTCAGATCCTATACTTTTTCCTTTACATCACCTCAATTCCATAATTTCTTATTTAGACTATTATTGTCTAATTGGGAAACAAATTTTCTGGGATAGAATAAAGAAACTAGCAGAGTAATTACAGATTGGATGCAAATGTTTAAATGCTACACTGTGCCCTGTGCAGAAAAATGGGCCCACCTGTTAAATAGAGAAATGAGTTTTGCCCAAAGGCAGAGATATACTACATTCAAGTCTTAAAAATTATTGTTTTTTGTGAGGATAGTGAATTTTTAAACATAATTTAGAAAACTACCAATTCATGAAGTGAACATTTTTAAATTAATTTCAAGTCAATTGCATAATTATTTTTGAGAAATGGCATGATTTTGGCAAACAGTGTGGATATATTTCACCTTTGTGATTAGGGAATTAGTGGTCATAGTTATGTTGGTTTATTTATAGCAGGGAGAAGAATTAATAAACTGACATAACATTTGTTCCAAAATCTAAACTTAAAAAATTATCATAGAAATATCCTACTGCCAATGGCTACCTTGCCATGTATTCCCTTGTTTCTAATGCAAAGCAAATAATTTTACATGAAAGAATGTACCTATAACTAAAAAGCTAAGATTCTTTTAGAGGTCAGAATAACAGCCACTTGTTAGGATTTTTCTAGTGTTGGTAACTAAGATGCTGGCAAATAGAATATCTCTCCCCTGAGACCCCATAGAGTTTAATCATTTTCCCTCAATTCTTGGGGCATAAGTTGTATTTAGTGAGAAATTATCCTTAAACTGCCAGTTCAGAAGATTTTTTATGTGTAAAGAATGGTCATTTATTCAAGTAAAAACAGCTAAAAATTTCAACAATATCTTGGGCTTGTTTCCTTGTCATTATTTATAGGTACAAGATCTATTATAATTTAGGATACAGTCTACGATTTAAACAAATTATAAAAAGAATTAGGCCTCGGTTAGGTCAATTTATTAAAAGTGTCAGATCTTGGAGGGTCAATGAATGCAAGTGAAACGTTAACCCCCAGGAGTCCTAGTTGGTGAACAAAGACATCAAAGGGAAATCATATTGTTCCCTTGGACAACTTCTGATGTTGCTCTGTTCAGTTGATTCGAAGAGATGTGAAATGATAAACACAAACAGGTTACAAATATAGAGCTCTCAGTACATCCATTTAGCCAAGAGCTTGATCCCTTTATATTTCATGAGGTAGCCTGTTTTAATAATAAATGTTGGCAACAATAGTCAAGATAAAACCTGTCATTTCCAATACAATCTTTTCTAAGAAAATATTTTTAGCATATTTGACAGAAAGCTGTATCTGTCCATCATTTCCATATGTAACTCTGGTCTCACAGGCAGAAAAACATGGCGACTATAAAGAAGAACCAGAGAACTAATCATTTTGTGCTTTTCATACTGATTTTAGAGCATCTGATATTTTCCAACCATGTATTTGAGGAAGAATCAGTTATAAGAAAAATATGGACATTGATGGAGAAGTAGAAGGTGGGCCAGCATGGTTATCAATGTGACAAATGACACTGTTGATATCATGATCTGAAGATATCCATGCTTATTAGTGGGCAAAGATAATTAAGACACAATTCCCTGCATCAATAATATTATAACAATAGATTAATATTTGAAAATTGGTATTCTAGATTTGCTCATTTAGAGGCTGTAATATATCTCCGTCATAATTATTTAAACAAATACATAAAATGGATATTCTTTCTAGAATATTTTTTATAAAATTCCTCCTGAAGGTTGTAAACTGATGCATAAGACTGTGTTGAAATACAATTTCCTTCATTCATTCATGAAGTCAAATGCAAAAATGGTCATATTTATGTGGATTTTATTTATAGCAGGGAGAGGAATTAATAAACTGATATAACATTTGTTATATCTAAACTTGATGTCCCATATTGGAAAATCTATGTCAGCACTACTCTTAAAAATCAGAAAAAAACCAGGAATGAACAAACAAAACACTCCTGGATACCAACTGTGGCCCATGAATCAGTGGTCAGTCAATATGAGAACCAGCTGCTGCTTCCTTGTTCAGCCTTCACCTTTCCTACCAGAGGTTTTCAGGTTTCGCTCTCTATTGATCAATTGCTTGGGGGAGAGAGTGTCTTTAAATTGCATTACATATCACTCATTTCGCTTTTCTATAGATTTTTCCCCTTTCCCTTCCAGGGGCATTGATTTTCTTCTTTGGGTTTCTGAGAAAGCTTTGCTCCACAGGCACCTTTATCTGGCTGAAGGGAGCACTATTCACACTTCTCCTGCAGCCATGAAGATGTGACACCTGCTGCTAGGTAGGGGCTCTGGACAGTGGTCTGATCTGTCAGGAGCTATGAAAAACCTTGGAAAGAAAGTGATTTAAGAACTCTGATCTCTGATGCTACAAAGTCTCTCACAAGTGTTTGCTTTATCTATCACTTTGTATTAGATGGCACCTTTTATGAGAGTCTACAATTCTTCATAATTCTCTGCAGACCAGGATGGGCTCAGATGGAAAACCATGCCTCATCATGAGGTATACTGTGGGGCCCTCAGGATGTCCCACCACTGTCTCCCATGCAGCCAACTCCTTACCTCTGGCTATGAAGAATGAAGATTTTATGAGTAAAAGAACAGCAAGGATGAGTTCCAAAACCCTTTGTGAACATACAGTTGAATAGCCATTATTGGAGATAATAATAACAGGCATTATTCACATGTGCTTTACAGACTGTAGAATATGCTTACCAAAATATCTTATTTGATTCTCACCATCTCCATGAAAGGCAGGTAAAGCAGGTACCATTTTAATCTCATTTGATGGAAGAGAAAAGAAGCCTGGAGAGGTGAAGTGACCTGTGGGAGATCTGACCTGTGCTCCTGGAAACAGTGGTGGTCAGAATTCCCCTACCCTCTTATGTACTGGAAAATGACTTACTTCAAAGAAGCACTGCTTCCCCTATGACTTAGATACAACTCACGGGTGACCTCCTTGTTTCTCTGGGTCAAGGCCAGAGATAGACCTTCCATTTCCCATTCTTTGCCACATGAGTGATTAGCTGAACTATTTGACTGATTGACACAAAATACCTGCTAGCTTGACTTAGTCAAATGTTACTCAGACTTCTCTTCATTTTCCATGCCCCTTTACTTTGACCCACCCTAAACCTGAGCCAAAATGTGGAACAACTGCTCTGTAAGGCCCTTCTGAAGAATTGGCTAACCTTGGGGACAGACATTTCCTTCTCAACTGTCTGATCAAGCCATCCACCCCCACCTACCCACCCAGTCTGAGGTAATCTTGTGGTCAAAACCTTCTTCCTATTGCCATAGTCTTTTCGAATAGAGTCCCTCCTTACCTAAGTCAGGGTTTGGTATTGATCTGACAGGTCATAGGCTAAGGATAAAAAATGGTCTCCTGTCACCAGCTTTGGTCACCCACATGGTCTGAGTGCCACACCTGCTAAGGTGGGTGGTTGAATTGCGGCCCTGACTCTAGGCCCTGCTTATTCCACACGTGGTTCCCCTGGCTTGCTCTCTGTGTTCTTGCAACATTGCACTCTGTTGGGATCTCCGGAATAAAGCTTTTTCACAAGAAGCGAAAACAATCCCAAATGACATCCAGGGGCAATTTATGTTGCTTTGTTTACACTGGTGTTTTAACTTAACCTGGGAACATGTCACCTGTGTCCCACAAAGGAGGGAAAGAAACTGGAATTCAGGTTGCAAAATAATGAGAAATCTCAGTTGCTGACATTTTGTTTGGAGTATCAAACATTCTTATTTAGAGGTGAATTAAAATAATCCAAAGCAATTTGATTCTGTGCAGTTTAAAAAGCAGTGCTGATAACCACAGTCATGCCAATATGCTGTTTAGAGGTAGGTGTTGGAGGTACAGGGATGGACAGGTCACCCTTGCCCTCAAAGATTTTATGTTCTTGTGTGAAATTCAGACACAGGACCTGGATTGGAGAAGCAAGCGTCAGGATTGCTTCCAAACTGGATAATCAGTTCTTTGATACTTGGATAGTGATCTCAGTAACTATATAGTTTGTTGGTCAATTTCAGACATAATTTTCCCCCCACTATATCAACTACAATGGGAAGATTTTAGGTAGAAATTCTGAATTTTATTATGACATTGCTTTATAATGATGATAATTTATGACTTTTGTAGCCAATATTTCTTAGCTTTTTTATTTATGTGTATGACTACAGGTCACCACGTATTAGATACTCTCCAGTTTTCCCTACAGACCTTCTCACTAAGCTACCTGCAACATTACTTGCTTTTGTGGCTGGGTCCCTTAAAATCCAATATATCCTGAAGGAGATGATCAATAAGCAGATGGCTCAATATTATACACAAGCCAAGAAATGAGGCATCTAATTAACAGTTAGACCAGGGTGTGAGAAGCAATTGCAAGAGAGTGGAGACCCTGCTCAGGCCACAAGACCCTTGGATGAGAGAATCAGACTGGTGGTGTGACATGTCAACATAAGGAAGCTGTCAGAAGTGACAATACAGTCAGAACCTTCAGGCTGTGCTCATTAGGGCTTCACAAAATTCCCAGTTATCTATTGACCTGGCCCTAAGTAAGACCCATTTTCATTATCCTGAAAAATGAGTCAAAGGATCAAAAAAATACCCAATTTGAAATTTTACATAGGGTTGGCTCTGAAGCTTAGCAGGTATGACACAGAAATGAGGCATTCTCTGTAGTCAGTGATGCCACAGGAAGGAGGACCAGGATGGAAGCAAAGGCAGGTATCTGCAGTGGGGCAGCTTAATGCCCTGCACAAAGATCAGGGAGAGATGATTTGTAAGAAGAGGCCAACACACCCCTTGCAATGAATCCATGAGGGATGTTTCAGTTAACATGAGTCTCACCAAGGATGTCAAGAGAGCACAGGCTCCCTCTTGTCCCATGGCTTCAAGAGGAAGAGAAAGAGGCTTTTATTTCCTCTGTACCTGGGAGAGCCACCATTGAATGTCTCCTGGCAGTACAGGAAAGAACTGAGTTTACTGAGACAGTTTTTCTTGTGGTATGTGGAATATGTTACCAACCTGTGGTCAGCCTGATGTTCCCTAGTTTACTGTTTTGTTGCTGAACTTCCAAATCATTCATCAGGTAGGGCCCTATGTGATATTTCTAATGTGAAATGCAAACTCTGAAAGAGAAGACAATGCCTGTAGTCTGATATATCCTAACATAGATGTCTTAATGCATCTGGGACAAATTAAGACAGAGAGGTCAAGGCTGTACCTGTGGGAAGGATGTATCTCTCAAGTCTGTGGATACAGCTTGTGAATTAGGAATAGTACCTTGGCAACAAATAAACCCATTAAAAATAGTCAGTTTTTTCTCTCTTTCTCAATCTGCTTTCTCTTCTTTCTTGCCATACCAGAAGCTGAGAGAATAAAATCAATCCTTGGTTTGTTGTTTTTGGGAAAAGAACTGGTTGGATTCTGTAGGCAGATGAGCGACCATATCTCAGGTTGTACTAACCAACTACAGGCAATAAAATGATACTCGTCATGATAGTTAAATTTCTATATGTTGACTTGGCCAGGGTGTTGTGCCTAGTTGTTCATTCAAACACTAGTTTTTTGTTTTAATTTATTTTTAATTGTATTTTTTCCATTACCATTTATCCAAATTGGATGGATGCATGCAGAAAAATAAAACCAGACCACCTTCTTACACTACACACAAGAATAAGTTCAAAATAGATTAAAGTGGGATCGTTGGGTCCAAAGGCAGATCCACTTTTAATTTTTTAAGGTATCTCCATTCTGCTTTCCACAATGGCTGCACCAATCTGCATTCCCACCAACAGTGCAAAAGGGTTCTCCTTTCTCCACGTCCTCACCAGCTCTTGTTCATTGTTTTATTCATGATAGCTATTCTGACTGATGTGAGATGATATCTCATTGTGGTTTTAATTTGCGCTTCTTTGATGATTAGTGACATTGAGCATCTTTTCATGTGGCTATTGATCATCTGTATGTTCTCTTTAGAGAAGTGTCTATTCAGGTTCTTTTTACAATTTTTAATTGGATTGTTTGTTTTGAACTATCAGAAAGGGAAATTAAGAAAGTCCCATTCATGATTGCTTCAAAAATAACAAAACATCCAGGAATAAATATAACTGAGAATGTGAAAGGTCTGTACTCGGAAAATTATAAGCCACTAAAGAAATTGAAGAAGATACAAATAAGTGGAAGCACATACCATGTTCATGGATAGGATGACTTAACATCATTAAAATGTCCATGTTACCCCAAGCAATCTATATCAAGATTTCAAAGACGTATTTCACAGAACTAGAACAAATATTTCAAAAATTTATATGGAGCTACAAAAAGCCATGCATAGCAACTGTGATCCTGAGAAAGAAGAATAAAATTGGAGGAATCATGCTACCTAATATCAAACTATATTATAAGGCCATAGTAATCAAAACAGTATGGTACTGGTGTAAAAACAGACACATGGATCAATGGAATAGAATAGAGAACCCATAAATAAGCCCACACCTTTATAGTCAATTAATATTCAGCAGAGGAAGCAAGCACATACAATGGGCTAAAGATAGTGTGTTCGATTAATGATGTTGGGAAAATTGGATGAATGCATGCAGAAAAATAAAACCAGACCAACTTCTTACACTACACACAAGGATAAGTTCAAAATAGATTAAAGACTCAAATGTTTGACCTGAAGCCATAAAAATCCTGGAAGGAAACATAGGCAGTAAAATCTCTGACATTGCTCATAGAAATATTTTATCTGATGTACCTCCTCAGGCAAGGGAAACAAAAGAAAAAATAAATAAACGGAACTACATCAAACTAGAAAGTTTTTGCATAACAAAGGAAACCATCAACAAAATGAAAAGACAACCCACAGAATGGGAGAACATATTCACCAATACGTCTGATAAGGGGTTAATATCCAAAATTTATACAGAACTTATAAAACTCAGCACCTAGAATTCAAACAGTAGTTCAAATGTTGGTGTGAGGGTATTTTTAAAATGTGCTTAACATTTAAATCATAAGGTTTGAGTACAGCCAATTGCCCTCTATAATGTGAGGTGTGTCTTGTTCACTCAGTTGAAGGTCTTAAGAACAAAAACTGAAGTTCGCAGAAAATGAAGGAATTCAGCCCCAAGATTATAAACATAGAAATCTTGCCTGAGGTTCCAGCTTACAGATTTTGGATTCAACACTGTAACACATATTCTTGCTTGAATTTCCAGCCTGTTAACCTGCCATACACGTTTTGGGTTTATCACTCACACAATTGCTTGAGCCAGTTCCTTAGAATAAATCTCTCTATACATGTTCCATTGGTTTTATTCTCTGGAGAACCCTGACTAATACACTCATTCTATATATTCCAGATGAAGTACTCTGCCTGACCCACACCCACTGGTCTCTAGGCTAGTTGTCTGCAAGCATGAAATAATCATGATCTATTTCTAAGAACGGAGGGCCGGAGTACAGACTATATTTTTTCCTATCTCCCTCCCTATCCTTGGTTCTTATCTGAATCTTTCCAACCCACTATTATGCTCCAAGACATCCTACTATGTCTCCAAAGTCGATATTAAAGAGTGTTTAAAAGTATGCAGGTAATTCAAATCAAAAGTTTTCTTTCTTTAGTATAATTTATGGGTACAACTCTCTTCCTTGAGATCTTGGCTAAAGGAAAATTTTCTGTAAAATGGTTCTCTACTATTTCTGACCATCCCTGCTCAAATTGCTGATTTATTATTTTAGATGGTTTTGATATGGCTTAGAATGCAAAAGTACCATCTTTAATATGTATTTATTTGCAAAGAACCCATGGACCTTAGCTCATTTCTGCACCTACATGTGGGTTTGATCTCATTTAAATGCTAAACATCTCAGTGGCTAGTCAGGCATTAGGAACGCTACTAGCAATGATACATCTAAACAAGTGTTTCCATTTAGTGTTATTTTGGGATCACCAACCACATCTATAGAAAATGCAGTGACAAATATCAATTTGTGAACAGAACACAATAAAGCCGCAAATTTCTCTTGTAAGTTGGTTGATTTTGTAACCAAGCCTTAAAAATTGACATTGACATTGCACTCCTGCCTGTGAAGGGAGAATGAGAAACAACCTCAAATTTGCCTCTAAACAATCTGTAGCTTAACTCAATGGACAATGATGCCATCCCTCTAAACATTCAAATGGGACTTAGATATTTACTAGGAATGTTACAGGAGAATTTTTAAGTTGGGTGGGTGACATGCAGCATTGGGACAAAATAATAAAATATTACATTTAAATGATGCAAACTGCTATTTGTGACAACGTGTATGAATCTGGAGTTACTGGTATGTTAAGTGACATAAGTTGGAAAAAGACATATACCATATGATCTCACTTATATGTGGAAACTAAAAATGAACAAACAAACAAAAACCAAACTCATAGATACAGAGAACAGATTGGTAATAGCTTACCCCCAGAGGTGGGGGTGAGCAAAATGGGCAAAGAAGGTCAAAAGATACAAGCTTCCAGCTACAAAAGAAATTAAGTCATGGGGATGTAATGTACAGAACGGTAGGAGTAGTTAATATTTGAACTCTATATGTTGCATATTTAAACATTACTAAACTAGTAAATTTTAAAAGTTCTCAGCATAAGTAAAGAAAATTATAACTATGTATTGTGACAGACATTACTTACACACATTGTGGTAATGACACACATCATTTCAAAATATACACAAATATTGAATCATTATGTTGTACACCTGAAACTAATATAATATGATATGTTGATTATATCTCAATTTAAAAAAAGCAACAGCAAAACAACAAAACAAAAACAAGCAGGTGAACTGGTTCAATATAGAAAGCAAGCATATATTGAAGGGTAATTTAAGGTGGCATTGGAATTGTTTTGCCGTTTCAATTTGATGACTAGATTTTGGGATCAGGTGACAGGATGTATTTTTAAATTTGTTAAAATTTTAATAAGATACACACAATATGAAATTTAACTATTTTAAAATGTACAGTTCAGTAGTTTATTCACATCGTTGTGCAATGAATTTCAAGAACTTTCACATTTTGCAAAACTCAGACTCTATACCTATTAAACAGCAAATGGCCTTTCCTCCAGTCCATGTCAGCGGCCATTTTACTTTCTGTTTCTATGAGTTTTACCACTCCTGATACTTCATACAAGTGGAATCACACAGAAATTTTCCTTTTGTGACTGCCTTATTTCACTTAGCATAATGTGCTTACAGTTCATCCATGTTGTAGCATGTGTCAGAAGTTGTTTTTTAAGACTGAATACTATTCCATTGTATTCATGTACATTTCATTTATCCATTCATTCATCGATGGGCATTTGGTTTTTTTTCACCTTTAGGCTATTGTGAATAATACTGCCATAACTAGGAGTGTACAAAAATATCTTTTTGAGACCCTGCTTTCAATTTTGAGGGAATAAATGCCTGGAAGTGGTATTGCTGGATAATATAATAATTCTCTTTTGAATTATTTTTAGGAATCTTCATATTGTTTTTCATTCAAAATTGGCTGTACCCTTTTACACTCCTACCAGCAGTGCACAAGGGTCCCAGTTTCTTCACATCCTAGCTAACACTTGCTCTTTTGTGTTTGTTTTTGTTTTGCTTTTATTTGTAGGGTTTAAAAAAGAAAACAGCTATCCTAATGAGTGTGAGATCAAGATGTAATTTTTGGGGGAAGTAATGTGGGAGTGATACCACAAGAAAGTAAGAAGCAGAGTTAAGCTGATGGGGAAGGTTTCTAGCTGTGAGATTCCAGGCTGCACACAGGGGTCAAAGTTATCAGTGTTTTGATGGCTGTCTCTTTCCACATACTGACTCAGAAAAGTGGACCTTCCTACTAACTCTGAAAACATAGATCTGGTGTGTTTGTGGGCTTCTGAGAAGGAAGGAATCTCAGAGTTGAGTGCCCTGGGTAAGGTTTGAGCATGTTTGGGACTCATCACTTTTCTCCTCTGTAAGGTTATTCTAATGTGCACCGCTGTCAAGGGAAACAGACTATTATAAGCTGAATTATGCCCCCCTGAAATTCATATGGTAAAGTCCTAAAATACAGTACCCCAGAATGTGACTGTCTTTAGAGTTAGGGCCTTTAGAGAGGTGACTAAGTTAAAATTAAGCCATGTGGGTGGTCCCTAAACCAATATGACTGGGGAATTTATAAGAAGAGACGAAGACACAGACACAGAGGAAAGACCATGCGAAGATACAGGATGAAGATGGCTGTCTGTTGGCCAGTAGAGAGGCCTTAGATTCACTGGGTCGTCCAACCCGCAGCCCACAGGCCACATGAAGCCCAGGATGGCTATAAATGTGGCCCAACACAAAATCATAAATTTACTTAAAATCTTGTTTCTTGCTAATCAGTTTTCATTAGTTTTTGTGTATTTAATGTGTGGTCCAAGACAACCCTTCTTCCAGTGTGGCCCAGAGACACCAAAAGTTTAGACACCTCTGTAAGTTAGAGGGAACCAGCCCTGCCAATACCCTGATTCTGTATTTCTAGCCTCCGGAACTGTGGGGCAATAAATTTTGGTGTTTAGCCGCTTAGTCTGTGGCACTTTGTCATGGCACCCTAGGAAACAAATACAGACCCTCAGAGTTCCCCTCTTCTCTACATTCACTCCTTACGTGGTCTCATCCAGTTATGACTTTAAACACCATTTCTATGCTGATGCTCCCAAATGTGAACCCATCTCTTCAGACTTCCAGGCTGTCTATTCAACCACCATATCTACATTCTTCTCTTGGAATTCTAACAGACATCTTCAATTTAACGTGTATAATTAGAATATTAAATAAGCCCAACCAACTCATGACATAGTTAAAACAGACTCTACTTTTAGATTTCTACCAACTCTAAATTTTTTTTAGTAACATTCCCTTGGTCTTAGATGTGAATGCCAGCAGCCCACAACTCTTCTGCTCACCCTTAGAGATTAGAAATACAGTGGTTACCTTAGGTAGCAAATATAATCTCATTCAGAAATTAGAATGCCCCAGTTTGATTTAATATCAGATCATTTCTCTTCCAACAACTCAGGCCTGATTTAAGCTGAAAACCTGCTTTGGTAGACAGAAAAATAACCCATTTGACAATTGGTCAACTGGGGATTCTGGTTGGAAGGTTGAACAGCTTGTTAAGATTTGGGGTATGTTGTACATCAGCTCAGACTAAGCCTATCTAGCAGATTTTGTGAACCTCTCATGTAAATGAAGTGAATGAATTTACCTCTTCTGTCTTTTTAGAAACAAGAAGCCAGGTTTTGATTCAGAAAGGGTATTAAACTCATCCAAGATTGCACAGAGTAACCAGTAAATTCAGGACTTGAAAAATCTGTTTAACTTCAAACTCATGATCTTTGATCTATACTAGTATTTTTCAAACTGGGTTCCTTGGAACACTAGGATGGTTCAGGCCATATTTAGGGGTTGGAGTGGGTTTGAGGGGGATGTCTTAATTTTCTAGGGCTGCAGTAAAAAATACTGCAAACTGGGTGGCTTATATCAACAGAAATTTATTATCTCACACTTCTAGTTCAAGAGCAAGGTGTTGGTATGCCATGCTCCCTCCAAAGCCCTGAGGGCAGAATCCTTCCCTGCCTCCTGAATTTTCTTGTAGCCCCAGACATTCCGTGGTTTGTGGCAGCATAACTCCAATTTCTGTCTCTGTCTTCACATGGCTGTCTTCCCTCTGTGTCTGTGTCTTCATGTGGCTTTTTCCTCCTCTTGTGTCTCTCTTACCTTTTGCCTTCTTATTAAGGACATGAATCATATTGGATTAAGGTCCTACTTTACTCTAGTATAATTTCATCATAACTTAACTCATTACATCCACAAAGACCCTATTCCCAAATAATGTCACATTTCAGGTACCAGGGGTTAGGATTTCAATGTATCTTCTGGGAGAACATGACTCAATCCATATCAGGGGGTGAGAAGAGGCCGCGTGAGTGGGGTTATCACATGCAATCGAATTTCAACTAGGTCTGCCTGCTTTTCGTTTAAAAAAAATATTTTATTTATTTATTTTTAGAGAGGGGGAAGGGAAGGAGAAAAAGAGAGAGAGAAACATGGGGACCTGGCCCAAAACCCAGGCATGTGCCCTGATTGGGAATCGAACTGATGATCGTTTGACGACCCTACAAAGGCCCATGCTCACCCCAGAGTTACATCAGCCTACGCTAGGTCTGACAGCTTTTGCCTGGTTAGTATTTTAGAATCCATCGAAAGACTGCTTGAATAAAAAAGTGTCACTGCTAAACAATGTATTGAAAACCACCTATCTACAGTATGTCACTTCCTACAAAGAAACAAGCAAACACATCATTTATCTGGTTGTAGAAACAGCTTTTGCTTCAAGCTTTATAACTCTGGTTTTTCTTCTACATGCCTGTCTTATTCATCTTGGGCAGGGCAGAAATGGCCAGTCACTGCTGGTGAGTGTTTTACTCTCGAACCACCACTGAGAATAGTGTGAAGAGCATTGATCTGGCCATTCTGTCCATCCTTGTACCCTTTGAGTCTCCTTGAGTTGCCATATGTGCAATTCATGTGTGATCTGTTCCCCTTGGGAGTTCTGTGTCAAATATTCCATCCCTTATGCTTTCTGGTGCCCTTGGAAACAACAGCATCTAATTAAAGGCAGTGGGTAGCATGATGACAGGATTAGTATCAGTGTCTGGTCTCCCTAAGGACCAGGGGATATTGTGGCCAGAGTTTTCCCATCTGCATAACTGGGTTGTTTATATGTTTATGAAAAATCAAAGAGAGTGTAGCAGTTTTTTTCTTGGCTTGCTATCTGCTCTATTGACTTCAAGAAAATAGTGGAGATGAGTCCCACAGGAATTGTTTGGCTGTTTCACTTAACTGAAAATGTGGGGTGCCGTGACTTTAAAAGCATTGCTATTCTGCTCCTCGCTTCACTGCAGAATGCACAACAGTGATGTTCTGCCGAATATCAATTACAGACATTTTTAGGAAGGGCTCAGTAGTTTTGTGAGAATGAGGCTGGGTTATTCAAGTGTAATGAGCCAAAAAGAAAAAAATGTGGTTTTCATGCACTAGTAAAGGCCCATGTCCTGGCCATGTAAGATCCTTTTCTGCTTTGTTATGGGTTTGGAAGTTATAGGGTATTCACTCATCCTTATGGGCACAAACATGGAAGGAACATTCTGGCTTAGGAGCTGAGCTTAAGTGAATATTAGGGATAGAGCTTTTACCAACTAATTATAGACAGAATATTCAAATAGAGTTTGCCAAGTGCCAGCAATCTAGTGGTCCTACACAAGTCCTCTCCCCCCATGCACAAGAAAAGGATTTAGCAATGACCAATTCAGAGTAAATTGTTTTACAAAGTCAATACTTGTTTCATTTTATTATATACAAAAAGTAAACTCCAAATGAACATAAAACCAAATAAAATTCTTTCAGCTGCATCGACTTTAATTGCCCATTATCTTATAAGCACAATTAATCACATAAACAATAGATTGTCACCACAATGTTATAATTGTTATACAGAAAGAATATGATATTTGGCTATTTTAAGAATGTTATACAGAGAAAAATACATATAAAGCAATTGGGGTGGGGTGAATGTCCATTGGATACTGAGATAAACACTCCATTAAAAGAAATAATCTAAACAGCAAATCTTCAATCAAAGATAATGTAGTTAAAGACCCAAAAACACTTCTACTAGGTTGCCTTAGCATAAGTGGATCAATAGTACTTTGTAATCACTTTGCATTTTAACTTTCCCATAGAACAGAGATGCAGTTGCATTTTGGGATACTTAAACTATGAGTTCAGAGCAAGGTTTTTCAGAATACCATTATTGCCATAGGAGATTCTGGTAGCAGGGGTGTTCTTTGGAATTAAAGACAGTGATGATGTATTGGGATCAACTCAAAACATATTTGCTGATTTATGGCAAAATAGGCATACCTTAGGTAAAAAGTGAAGCCAATGATAGTATCACACATGCAAAAAAATTTTTTTATAAACTGAATTATTTTACTCTTTTTTCTAAACTCAATTATTAAAATACTTTTTAAGAAATTCAACATCTTCCCCTGGCTGGTGTGGCTCGGTAGATTGCATGCTGACCTGTGAACTGAAAGGTCACCAGTTTGAATCCCAGTCAGGGCATATGCCTGGGTTGTGGGTCAGATCCATAGTTAGGGGCATGGGAGAGGCAACTGATCCATGTATTCCTCGCACATTGATATTTCTCCCCTCTCCTTCTCCCTCCTTTCTGCTCTCTCTAAAAGTAAATAAATAAAATCTTTTAAAAAATGAAATTCAACATCTTTACATAATTATGTTCCTCAAGTTATTTCCATAAGGTTTGTTGCAAATCAGTTAGCTCCTTGGGTCAATATCATTGCCTGGTATCTGCACACAATTCTCTTGGAAGCAGGCATCATTAGAGTGACTGAGGACAGAAATTGACTTGTTCTAATCTCTAAATATTTTGTGTATATTTTAAAAAATAACATAAGAATAAGAATATATTTTTTAAAATTCAGAATCTGTAGTTTGTAAAACTACTATCATTTTAGCATGAGCTCAGTGCTGACCTTTTCAGATCAATTGTAAATAATAAATTCTTCCAAGAGAAATATTTCTAGTGGAATTGGGAAAAATGTAAACTAAATCTATAGCTCCTGTATGATAAATGTTAGCCACTTTGGGCTTAGCACTCTTTTAGGGGTGGTAATGAAACATAAGAACACACATGAGTATATACTTCAGTTTACACAGAGAATATACATGGAATTTCTGAACAGTCTACATCTGGTGTTGGTATAGTTTCTAATATTACTAATATTGCCATTATGCATGTTTTCTTGAACACATGGTAATAACAAGTTTTTATGCCTTTCTATGGAGGACAAATTGGAATTCAATTATGTATTAATTATGGATTGCTGCCTGGACAATGAAGGAAAATATTTAAAAATAGCTTTCACCATTAGATTGACATCTGCATTGATTTCCACCTAAATATCCAGAAGGTCGTCTCCACTTTCATCACTCTCCACAGTCAGCTGCCGGGTCCACCACTTCTTAACTTCAGAACCACAGGAAGCTGCATCAGTCATGGGGTTCATTTTGCACACTACAGATTTCATTGTTGTCCGCCCTCCAAACCGTAAGTTGACTGAAGACACTGAGTGGCTTATTGGTTTTGGTGCTGAGGAATTAACAAAAGTTTTATCAGCAACATGGTGTTTTACTCTCTTGCAAGTCATTCCTGAAAAACCATGGCATTCCCATATAATGTTTTTGGTAAACAAGTCCTATCCACAGTTGCTGAGTATGAAACCCTTTTAGCACTCAATGTTTTATATTCATAACAGACTTTAAAATTATGTTCATGGACAACTAGTAATACAATTTGAAAAAAAAGCACCTTGCTTCTTGCACTTTGAGATAATTACAAAAACTGAAAAAACAATCACCAGAAGTTCCAATTTGGGCAAATATAAGAGTCACACATATATATAAGTGTCATATATATAAGTCAGTGCTCATTAGTATTATGTGTATAAATGAAAAAAAAAAACAAAGGGAAAAGAAGGACAGTATAACCAATAATGAGGGGAAAAGAAGTAATGCAGAAAGCATGGAAATCATTATGCAGGTACATTTTTTTTTTGGTAAAAATAAATGGAAGTATAGCATCAGTGAAATAGGAATGATTTTGGGACATATTTAGAATTTGCTCAGGGCATCCACCTTTCCAGTTCATGAATGTAACTAAAGCAGTGCGTATGAAGACTCATGGCTTTGGGATTCCACTGTCATGGTTTTGGATCCTCTTTCTGTGACCTGTGGATATAATCTATGGCAAGTTCATGTCTTGAAATTCATTTCCTCAGTTGTAAAATAAATAGAATGCAAGTTTGCTCATTGGGCCATTGTGAGAATTAAAATTGATAAAATCATATGACCTAAAAAAATGCATAACAGAACTACCATATGATCCAGCATTCCCACTTTTGTGTATATATATTTGAAGGAAATAAGTATCTTAAAGAGATATCTGCACTCCCATGTTTATTGCAGTGCTACTCACAATAGCCAAGATCTGGAAACAACCTAACTGTCCTCCAATGGATGGATGGTTAAAGAAATTGTGATACACACACACACACACCCCGCCCCCCAGAATATTCAACCTTAAGAAAGAAGGAAACCCTCCAATTCACAACAACATATGTGAACATGAAAGACATTTTCTCAGGTAAAATAAGCCAGATACAGAAAGAAAAATGTTATATGATCTCACTTATATGTGGAATCCAAAAAATGTCAAAATTTACAGAAGCGAGAGAGTAGAGGATGGTTACCAGGGTTGGGAGTTGTGGAAAATGAGGAGATGGTCAAAGGGTACAAAGTTGCAGTTATGTAAAATGAATTAAGTTCAGCATGGTGACCACAGTTAATAATACTGTACTGTATACTTGAAATTTGTTGATAGAGTAGATCTTAAGTGTTCTCGCCACACACACAAAAACGGTAACTATGTGAGCTGATGTTTATATGTTGGCTGCAGTAATCTTTTCACAATGTATATGATAATCAAACCATCACATTGTACACTTTAAATATATAGTTTTTTAAAAATAAAAAGTAAAATAAAAGAGGAAATGAAAAAAAGAAAAAAGGAAAAAAAAAGAAGAAAACACACAGCATAGCACCTAGTACATTGTTGGTGCTCCCTTAAAATGCTCTTTCTTTTGCCCTTTGCCTCTTCAAACTCAGCATGTCCCCAGTAACATGTTTCTTTAGTTATCACCATTTCTGACATTGGGGTCACTTAAGTTTGGGCCATTGGAGATGAGTTTGACAACAGACTTTTTTGTTTTTATCCATTTTAGTGAATACCAAGGACTGCACATTTTCCCTGGGTCATCTCTCCTACTTGTTCCTCCAGTCTGGACCACAGCCACCAGCTTTGGCCATGTCACCGCCTCATGCCCAGACTGCTATATCACCCTCTGGCTCCAAGCCTTGCCTCAAAGCTCAGCAGTGGAAAATTCACTCTCTATTCTGCTGCCAAGCCACTCTTCCTAAAGCACAAATTCCGAATGCCATGTCTTTCTCAGAAACCCTTACTGGTTCCTAATAGCCTACGAGATGAAACGGAAACCCCTCGACCTGTAATTTAAAGCTTTTCATAGCCTGGCCCCACCAGGTACTCAATCTTGTTTCCCATCACTCCAACTTTGCTTTACCAGGTGGAAGTCAGGTCCTCTCTGATCCCTAAGTAATAAACTCCTGGATATGAAATAAGATATTTTCCTGTCTGGTACTAAGATCCACCAAACAGCTTTTACCCTCAAAATCTAAGTTATACTGTTTTCTGCTTTGTGGAACAGAAGAGTTTGCAACATCATCCACCTTCTCACATGGATTAGGCTGAAGAAGGTACACAATTTAAGAGTGCTGGGAAGCCCCTGTTTTACTGTGGACTCAGTTATTTACAGAGAAAACCAGGCATGAAGGGTAGTGGGCCGTGCAGATCATTGCTCCCCCTCCGCTCCTGAGTGACCTTAGTGGGACTGTCCTAGCTTTCCAAAACCCCATGTTCCCCTGGAAAAAAAATTCTCTCACTGAATGTGGAAAAGAATAGGATTGTGAGGATTAAGTGAGGAACACACCCAATGCACCTTATAATACTGACTGGCATACAGTAACTAATATAGCACTAATGTATCATATATCATATCATATCATTTACACTTTGTTCCTTCTTTGAGAACTTTGAGATCAATTTCTAAATGATCAAATCTGCTCACTTCCTCTTAGATTTAATAAATTTTGTCCATGTTTGAGAACGCCTTAAATACACATAGGAAGCCCTTGGAAATAGTTTCCCTTTTTTTGGATCTTGGCTATGAGATCTCAGTTTGTTAACCAGTACTGCTTTCTAACCATGGTAACTGAAAATGAGGGCCAATATAGTTCTATTAAGAGAAGTTATTTTGAGGAAAATGATTTTGACAAGGAGATATATTTTTCATATCTATAAATAACTTTTGATGCAGACCTATATTTTGAAATCTAATATCCCAAACACACTGACTGTCAATGCCTTTAAAATATCTCAGTCAATGGTGAAAGGGTGTGACATACATACCAGAGGGCAGACGCCATTGCCCAAACTTCCTTTGAGGTTTCCCAGCATCTGCTGCATCTTGCCGGCTCCCTCCTCTGTCTGACAGAGTGGGGCTTAGAAGCTGCTGCTGGCTGCTTGTCTGCATGGAGAAGAAGAAAGCAGTTATTTTCTTAATGCTGTGCTCTTCTGCTTCTTTTTGTACTGGCCTGGACCCTCGTTTTATTTTAAGAAAGGAAGACAACATGCTTACCAATAGATGAATGGGTAAAAAAGCTGAGGTACATTTACACAATAAAATTCTATTTGGCCATAAAAATGAATGAAATCTTACCTTTTGCAACAGCATGGATGGTCTAGAGGGTATTATGCTATGTGAACTAAGTCAGACAGAAAAACAAATGTGATATAGTTTTGCTTATATTGGTACTGAAAGAGCAAAATAAACAAATCAAATAGAAACAGACTCATAGATACAGAGAACAGACTGATGGTTGCCAAGTGGAAGGGGGTTTGGAGGGACTGGGTGAAAAAGGCAAAGGGATTAAGAAGTACAAATTGGTAGTTACAAAATAGTCACCGGGAAGTAAAGTACAGTATAGGAAATACAGTCAGTAATATAGTCCTAACTATGCATGGTGCCAGGTGGGTGCTTGAAATATTGGGGAACCCCCTTGCAAAGTACATGACTGTCTAGCCACTATGCTGTACATCTGAAACTAGTACAGAAACTAGTACACTCAATATTTTGAGTGTAAACCATAATTGAAAAAAAAAGAAAGAAAACATGACAGAAAACAAGTGGGAAAACAATATGGACACATCATGTCCACAATGGGGAAAGAAAAAGTGAAAATGGTTAAAAAAAAGTCAAGGAAAGTGAGAGTCACCACTGCACGTGGTGAAGAAAGAAGGCCCGACTCTCCAGGGAGTGTTCTTTCTTTGACACCCCTCCAGGAACCCTCCGCCCTCATGGCCACATTCCCTCCACACCTGGTAGCCATTAACTAGACCAAGGATGGTAGCATTCAGGAAGGAAGGTGGGGTAGTGGGGATTGCCTGGGTTAGGGAAAGTATACTCTTGCCAACCTGGAAGTCAATGCCTCAACCTTCAGGAAGAAAATTCTCCACAGACTAATCTGTGATAGGCCCTGGAGGAGATTGAAATTTATTCTAATTAAGACTAAAGTCAAAGAAAAATCCTGAGACTCTCCCATACTATACCTACTCTCTGGTTCACTGTCACTTTCCCCTTTCTTATCATCATGTTGGCTTTCACATTGCTTCAATATCCCCTCTTGGTGTTTTGGGTACTTTTTTTTTAACCTAAAGCCAGACAACTCTGCACTCATCACTCTCCCTGGCTCATCAGCCCCATCTGACTATCTGATCTCATCTCAGCCCCACACATTGAGGCACTGCCAACCATCCTCAGGGCACATAGGTGGCTGGGCCATTTTAGAAGCCTCCCAGTCCCTCTTTGTTGCCTCTTTCCTGAACAAGTCCCTGTAATTGGTGGCAGATGATTCCTACAGGCTGCAGAGCCCACAACATGAAATCCACTCAAATCTGGGCTATAAAGAGGGCTCCTTGGAGGGCATCCCATTGGGCCATGAAACCTGAGGCTTCTATATTTATTGCTGGCCCCTGGTTGTGTCACTATACAATAGGAGGCCTAATGTTGCCAGGGGCTCATCCCCACCCATTCCATAAATGCACCCTCACAAAGGGCAGCACCTGCCACCAGCTGCTTCTCACAGCACAAGGCTCTCCAGGACACTGGTGACTGTGTGGTTTTTTTATGGACATGTAGATCGAGCTTGGAAATGAAAATATGCTGTACCCTACTAAATAGAAAGCCCAAATTAATTGTCCCCAAATTCCATATGCTCTTCTCATGCTCATCTGAGGAAGATCAAATACTCAATGAGTCTATTTAAGGAGGCTGAGTGCAATTTCAAACATTTTCACTGATTTTACTGCAAATGTCTATGACTTGGTAGGAGAAAACATTCAAGGTAGATCTTCAGTCAAACCATGTCTCCTAAGTCATATAATATAGCCACTCAATAACTCTAGACAAAAAAAAAATCAACAGAATTATTAAACCCAGGGCATTAACAGCCCTGGCTAGTGTGGCTCAGTGGATTGAGTGCTGGCCTGTGAATGGAAGGGTCACCGGTTTGATTCCCAGTCAGGGCACATGCCTGGGTTGTGGGCCAGATCAGGTCCCTGATAGGGAGTGTGTGAGAGGCAACCACACATTGATGTTTCTCTCCCTCTCTTTCCCCCTACTTTCCCCTCTGTCTAAAATAAAAAAATAAAATTAAAAAAAATAAATCTGTGGCATTAACAGAATTTTTGTAGCCATACAAATCAGAATCTTTTGAAATAATCCTGGGACAGCAAAGATCCATATATAATCTGGATCCTCATGCTCCAGTTGTTGTTTTTAACGTAAAGACTTCCTGTTAGATATATTGTTATCTTGTTTGAAATGGCTATGTAAACAACACCAATTTATCTTTTACTTTAAAAAAATGCACAGAATATCCTTGAATGAAGGACACCTCATACCCATACCTCAGGTTGCATATTATTATCCTGACTGTTGGCATTCATGTCTTCACTGGGTTGGGTGGTCTCAATACTGGGGGGATTCAGAAACCGGCTCAGCTCCTGCTGTTGGCTTTCCCTCAGGCTGTGGATGATGCTGCATGACTGCTGCTGTTTCTATGGAAATATTGTTCTTTCAGGAATGGAAAAATCAGGCCAACATCCCCATGTCCTTGCCAGTCAAATAATTTTCTTCTCTCTTCTCCAAAGACCCTGTATGCTTGGTGACCTCTTAGGAACTTTCAAATAGGGGCCCTTCACCAATTTTCCTGATAACTATCACACTGCTATAAAGAAAGGCTTGGAGACTTAGAAATTGCTTACTCCTTCCGTTTTCATTTGCATAACAGTTGGAGTAATGTTCATTGATAGTAGCTTGTATTTTATTTAAAATAAATTTTTAAATCACTAATGTTGTTGGCGGTCGGTTTTCGCCCCCTTCTTATTCTATGCTCATTAAGCCAAGGTGGATCACCCCTTTCCTCTAAGTTGTAAAAGGCAGGGTGCCTTGGGTAGAAAAGTGAAGCCCTTGTTCTTGTTTTGGTTCTGGACTGGAACAGGCCGGTTCAGCAGGCTGATCTGTCTTGGCACACATTGGAGCCATGGCAGTCTGGTGGTGGGCCAGTACTCCATGAGCCCTCTCATGGTTTCTGGGAGGCAGATTCAGTCCCCAGAACTAGCAGAGCTGTGGTGGGCCAGCTGTGACAGCTGCCTGGCTATAGGAGATTGGGGTGTTTTGTTTCTCTGAGGACCTTCTTTTGTCAAATGGAAAGACATGTTTCTGCAGTTGATGTTGTTCTGAGACAGGGTTGAAAAAATTTGTTATGTATAAATGTTTAGTGATTAATTTGACTTTTTTACCCATGTGTAAAGCATAAGTCAAAAGCATTCATAAAATTAATTACCCAATAGAAATGCCCATTGTAAACAGTGTAGGCAAACACAGTAAATGTTCGTTGATTTACGAGTTGGAGAATCTTACAAGATTATAGTTCAGGAAACAGCAAACAGATCATTAAACTCCCATAAAAGGTGGTCTTTAATTAAAGACCACACAAAATTATCAACAATAAGTTAAAAGTTTTAGGAACAATTTAAAAGTAGTTTTGGAAATTCAATTGCCAGTCAATATGTACAGATTTCTGGCAGTTTAAACAGCTGAGTTTAATAAATGGGCAATATAAATATTTTAATTTCAATAAACTGCTTCTTAAGCATTCACACTGTACTATAAAAATGTGATTTAATACAAACTTCTTATGATTCTGCTTAACAAGTTACAGCAAATCTGGAGTAGTGTTAACGTTTGACTCATAGTCTGACCATCATAAGTGAATGAAGTCGATACAGCTGAAGGGATATAAGACTAATCAGAGAAGGATCTAATCCCCCTGCTCATGAAGCCCTTGAAGAGGAAATAAAATCCCAGGTGCTTCTGGTCCACTCACGGCTCTGATGCGCTTTAAGCACTTTTTCAGCCACATGCGAATGGTCTGCTTGGCCACTTCCTCCTCGATTGTGTACTCCAGCTGTTCCCTGGCAAGCAGCTCCTCCAACTGCAAACTCTTTCGGATGTCAACCGACCGGTAGGAGAGCATGCTGGTGGGGGAAATGTAACAGCCATTGCACCTCAGATTTACCTGGGATTTAGACTCTTAGAGATCTCAAAATCTGGAAAGGACATAATTCAATCCAACCAAGGTAGCATTCTGACGCTACTTCAACTAACTAGGTGGCTTGGCCTAGTTGTGTCACCTTGCTGTCTCTCTTCTCTCATCTGTAAAATGGGACAGTCATGGTACCTATTTTATTAAATGAATAAGTGTGTTGATATTTGGAAGGTGCTTATAACAGTAGGTGCTATATAAGTGTTTGTAAAACAAAAGATCCAGGCTATGCCCTGATATTCAGTGGCTTAAGACTCTGGAACTTTCCCTGTAGAAGGAAAACTGCTCTCTCTATATTTTCTTCACATTGAGCTCCAATTGGTGATGGTTAATATGCTTGGCTGTGCAACATGCATCCCCCTCTACCCATTTCCCTCTCAATTTATCTCATCTGTCCCCCTGGATATTCCTCATTAATATTGATGGATGCAAAGCCAGGGTGAAACATTCACTGCCATTCAGCCCTTGGCACAGTAGGCCCAGAGAGCAGTAAATGAAACCAACGCAGCTAATGTGTTGCATGGGGGCTCCTGGGCAATAAGGTAACTCATGTGTTCAGGCTGAGGGATCCACAACCAATGGGGGATGTAGCCCCTTCTGGCAGCTTGGTGCTCCCTGGTACAGCTGCAGGATATCAGTTATTGCTCCATCCCTGCCTGGCCCTGGGGGGGCCTCAGATCCATCTCCCTAGCCCCAATCACAGTGTGGAGGCACTCGAGAGGCCCCCTCCCTTACAGCAGTGGTACAGTGATCTCTTCTTCACTAAGGTTTTTCTTACCATGGAGGAAAAAAATGCGTTTGCTCTTTCTTTCTTCCCTGCCTCATTAAGAATCTCATCACTGTTGAACTGTTTTCATGATAAACTGGGCTAGAGGGATAGAAAGGGACCAACAATGCCACCGTTGACTTTGCCTGGGTTTATTTTATCAGATGCGTCACCAAGTTCCAAAGAGGCTGAATATTAACTATTAATGACAGTAGTATGTCTATATGCCTCATTTTCAGCCTAAAAATATTTGTCACTAGAAAAAAAGACTAAGTGATATTCTGAGAATTGCCATCCATTGCTATTCATATGTTTTTTTATTCCATCATTTTCTGCCTTTTTGCTTGTTCCTGGATGAAGTGAATAGAGGGAGGTAAAATTGAGACCTTGAGAGAACTCCCTGAGATCATTCCTGTTCTAGTATTTTTAAAAATTCCAATCATAAACATATTTCTGTATACCTGAATGCTGCTGACATTTGTGACAAGATACCCACCATTTAACTTGTCAGTTATTTGCAACATGATGAAAATAGCTAGTGCTAGTAGGACAGGGGTCCCCAACCCCTGGGCGGTGAGGTGGTACAGGTTTGTGGCCTGTTAGGAATCAGGCCGCACAGCAGCAGGTGAGTGGTGAGTGAGCAAAGCTTCATCTTTATTTATAGCCACACCCCATTGCTCTCATTAACGCCTGAGCTCTGCCTCCTGTCAGATCAGCTGTGGCATTAGATTCTCATAGGAGCGCAAACTCTACTGTGAGCTGTTCATGCAGGGGATCTAGGTTGCATGCTCCTTCTGAGAATCTAATGCCTGATGATCTGAGGTGGAGCTGAGGTCGTGATGCCAATGCTGGGGAGTGGCTGCAAATACAGATGATCATTGGCAGAGAGGTTTGACTGCATGGAGACCATAAGGAATCAATTGCTTTCAGACTTATATCAAAATCCTACCAGTGAGTGGCAAGTGACAATTAAGCTGCCTCTGGTGGCAGTCTCTAAAGTCATCCCCCTGCTCCTGGTCTGTGGAAAAGTTGTCTTCCACGAAAATGGCCCCTGGTACCCCAATGGTTGGGGACTGCTATAGCAGAGGGTTCTTAACTTTTTCTGTGGCATGAATTCCTTTGGCACTGGAGCCTATGGGACATTTCTTAGAATAATGATTTAGATGCATAAAATAAAATATACATTATTTCAAAGGAAACCAGTTGTATAGAAATAGAGTTCTCAAATTATTTTGTTTGAAAAATAGTGATATAATAACATAAGCGGTTCTTTATTATTGCATTAAATAATAACATTTAGCTGAGGTAAAATGACTACTATAACTTAGAAGTACTGGATAGAATTAAGGATATTTTAAGATATCAACCACAGCAGTAATGTGGCTTGAAAATATCCATGATTTCTACTGATGACAAAGGCATGGGTATTGTTAATACTTCTATGGTTTGTTGCCTGCATTTATCATTGAAGAAATTATTGCATTTCAGTGAGTGATTAGTGAAGATAAAGATGTAATTCTTTTCCTTTTCAAGTCCATGATCCTCTAAATATTATCTATTGGCTCCTGTTTAAGAAGCTCTTCTGGGTTGATTGTTGCTCTCCCCGCACCCCCAAAAATATTTTGTCAGTACCCTCAGTGCCTCAGAATGTGATCTTATTTGGAAATAGGTCATTACAGATGTAATTAGTTGAGATGAGATCATACTGGAATGGGATTGGGTCCCTAATCTGATATAGCTGGTGTCCATATAGAAGTGAAAATTTGGACACAAACACACACATGCACAGGAAGAATGTCATGTGAAAATGAAGGCAGAGATCGAGGCGATGACTTTACAAGCCAGGGAATGCCAAAGATCACTGGCAAAGCCCAAAAAGCTAAGGAAGAGGAATGGAACAGACTGTCCTTCACGGTCTCAGAAGAAACCAGCTGTGCTGACACCTTAATCTCAAACTTCCAACCTCCAGAACTGTGAAGCAATAGATTTGTCATTTAAACCATCAATGTATGGTATTCTGTTATAGCATCACAGCAAACTAATACAGACCTCTCAGGCCTCAGTTAGCCTTTTGTCCTTCCTGGACCAGTTCTTTCCTTGCAAAATGAAGGATGGGACCTAGATCCCTGAGGTCCTTCAACTTCTCTCCTTTAGGAACTTCCCATTCAGTAAGGGATACTTCTAGGGAAATCAGGCCACTACTTCCCTCCCCTCCCATGTGAGGCACTTACTTGAACACAATTTTTCATTTTCAATGAGAAAAAGGTCACTTTGAGCCCGAGAAATGTGACCTTGTGTTATAACCATAGTGGATGTGGCATTTTAGGTTATGAACTCAGTTCAGCTCTGTGACACAGAGCTATGAAACATCCCTCTCGTACCTTAGGACATCATGAAAAGTGACATCGCCGCCATTATGCAGCCTCTCCATTTCATAGCACATGTGCTTAAAAAGAAGCTTGTCCTTGTCCAGGTCCACCTCCAGACGTCCCCGCAGCAGTCGCAACAGGAACTTCACACGGAATGTTGGAATCACCCCCTGGTGGCAGAGCACAGTCATCATTAGGCCATGATGATTCACTTGGGGTTCTGTTTTCACACCAAAAAACTAGAGCGATTTTTCTCAAAAGATGGTAAATTAGGTACTAGATGGCAGGGATGTTTTTTGTCTCTCTGGAGTCTGGGTCAGGGTATGTGCACTGGGAGGTAGAAGCTGAGCACTTCATAAGGCATATAAATGTCCACTCACTATGTTGTGCCCTGAAACTCATATAATATTGCATGTTCACTGTAATTAAAAAATACATTTAAAAAATAAAATAAAATAAATTTTAAAAGGCCGAGCACATAGTTTCTGCTGGTGTGTCTCTGGCCCTGTGGGATTTCAGGACCACACAGAGTTCAGAGCCCAGGAGGGTAGAAAACTCTCCCTCTGCCTGTCCTGGCCCTGACACTTGCTTGACCAGGATTTTCTTTCCATCGCCTGTTCCATTGCCTCAGCCTCTGCTCATGTGTTTCTGCAACACACATGCTGAGTGGGTCAGTAATGCATTAGCACAAAAATGAAACATACATATTGTGCGTTATCTTCTCACTTAGTCTGGATACGAGGAACTTCTAAACCAGGGATGTCCAACACGTGGCCCGTGGGCCACACATGGCCCAGGATGGCCATGAATGCATCTCAACACAAAATTGTAAATTAACTGAAAACATTACTTAATTTTATTACTTAGATACATACATTTTCTATATTAGTGATCACAAACTTGGGACCTGCTCAATGATTTTAGAAGTTTGTCGAAAGGGCCGCTGCATAATTAGGGTTATTGTGTGAGGACTTTTTTGTTTATCTTTGGTGGCAGATATCATGAAAATTATGCATGGACCTTTGTTTTTTGCTCATCAGTTTTCATTAATGTTTGTGTATTTAATGTGTAGCCCAAGAGAACTCTTCTTCTTCCAGTGTGGCCAAGAGATGCCAAAAGGTTGGACAACCCTGTTCTAAACATTTATTGTAAGTTGTTCTTCTGGAATGATAACTCCCTTTCAGTTCTTCTCCATTATTAGGCCAATTATGTACGAGAGAATTGGGTCCCCAGCTCTGCCCTCTTCCCGGTCAGATTCTGAAAATCTTCCACGTGTCACTCCTTTCCAGGCAACAAAACCCACTGTACCAGCCTGGCTGTGTCTTTACATTAGATATCAGGCAAGCAGCAGGGACACTGTGAGCCATGAATTCCTGTTGGTTACTACCATCTCAACACGTGAGTGGAGGTCCTGCCTTCCATGTGCATGTCGGAAGAAGGCAGGTTATTGCAGGTGGCAGTTATGGAGATCAAATGGGTCCAACTAAGATGAAAGCTGGGTCAGACACCTGCACATGCAGGTCACTGCCTTGGAAGAAAACCCCCTGAAACTGGTGCCTGGATGAAGTGGGAGTTATCAAGGACAGCGCAAGCAAAGGGGGTGAATAAAGCAATACATGGTTGTGTAGGCCCCACCTGTAGGCCAGGGTATCCCATTTGCTCAGCCTGTTCTGGCCTCTTGGTCTTTGTGCCCCAGTCAACTCTTCCTGAAACTGTTTTCAGATTGTCCCCCAAATTGTCCCATGGCTGAACTTTCCTCATGTTTTTTAGATATTGGGTCAAGTAGCACCTTCCCAGACAGGACTTCCTGACCATCCGTGCTAAAGTTGTCTGCCCCTGACTACAACCACTCTCTACCATGTTATCTTCTTCAAAGTGTTTATAGATTTTTGAAATAATAGTAATTATTATTTCACTTTAATTTTGTCTTCTGTATTAGAACAGAAGACCTTTCCATTTTCTACACTGACTCATCTCCTGTGCCTAGAGCTATGCCCGAGTGTTTCTAGGCTGAAGAATGGGGAAAAGGAGGAGGACGAAGAAGTAGCTGATATTGCTTTGGCTAATTCTAGTAAATCTTGGGTAAGCTTCATGATTAAAACAGTCAAATACTAAGTCCAAAATGGTGACAGTAATAACCTTAAGAAATTGCTTCAATAACTCCTTTGCACCTGTAATCAGTGTTGCTCTCAGAGGCTGAGGTGATCACAAATCTGTATTGTAACTGTCGCTTTGGTAATTTGAACTTATTCCTTCAGAGGTCCCTTGGCTTCCTTTCTTGCCACCTTCTGAAAGGCTGAAGAAGGGGACCTTCTTGGTTGGCAAGGACATGAGAGGGAGCTATTCTGTCCCTCTCCCATCCTAGCATATTCTGCTGGATGGTCAATGACAGCTTTCTGCAATTCATCAATGGCCATTCAAAATTCAATATATGTCAACAGCCAACAATAAAACCATGTTTGAGATGTGGCTATAAGTCTCTTTTGGGTGGGGCATGAAACTTCAATCCACTTTCCTACCTCTCGTTTATCATCCACCATATTCCATATGATTTGAAAGTGGCGAAGATCGTTGTAACTTAAAAGCTGGTCCTCCTCAGTGGAATAAAACAAGGAGAAATTCTCCACTATGATAGCTGAAAGAAAAGGAAAGAGAAAAATGGCAAAGTTAGACAATTATGCTAATCTGTCATTTTTTAGAAAATGTAAAACATCTATTGTAAATATTGAATTTTATTGGCTACATATTAAGACAAAAATTTTAAGTGCTTTCAGTATGGTTTCCAAGTTGGCGAGGTTTACCTTCGGGCCTGGCTTTCCAAAACATGAGGGTCATGAACATAGGCACATACCCTGTATATACAGATATTCATGCCAGCTGGCTCTCCCTTCTAGTCGAGAGTTCCAGGGGAGTTTTTAAAGGTCAGTTTGAATTCTGGGTGGCCCCATAGCTGAGTGAACCACATGTGTCTTTCAAAAACATGAATGTAAAATTTTGGAACTGTAAAGGTAGCCCCCATATTTGTTCAACTCAATCCATTAAAACTCTTTTCAGGTTAATGATCATAACAAATAAGACAACTCTTGAAATTGCAATCAACTGTCATTCATGTGCCTTTCAAAAGTCTTTCCAGCTTTTGGATGGAGAGGCAACAATTTATAATTAATGCCATGGAACACTCGCCCAAGTAATCCAGGGTAATTACTTGAAAATTATACATAATTATCTAAGTCCCTGAGTTTAAAGAGGTTAAAACATGTGCAATGAACATCACTTACCAACAAGTAGATTTAGCATGATGTAGGCAATGATGACATAAAATGAACAGAAATACATAAGTGCCCCGGCATAATTTCCACAGTCTGTTGCCCAGTATGTAAATTCATCTGGAGTACAAAAGGGTGGCTGGACCTGTGGGGCAGTGGGAGGGAGAGAGGAGAGAGTGACAGCAGAGAAGAATACACATTTTTGTTAATTGACTGAGTTAATGAACATATTCCTAACCCATGTAAAATATAATTAACTTCCAAGTAATCTCTCAACCCACATACATTGGATACATCTGTGGCAAAAGTCAAAAATAATATTTCATTTATATTATGCTTTTAGCCTTGTAGAATCCAAGTTCATTACCATTTTAGAAGCATAATGAAAATGAACCAGCTTCCTCTAAAAAATACTCTGTCTGCTACCTCCACTCACCCCAAATGATAATTTGTCACTGTGATGCAAACTAATATGTCAATAAAAGGGCATTTAAAATTTTTTCTCTAACTTAAGAAATTGGATAATATTTTAGGAGGATGTGTTATACACAGCAATTTCACATTCAAATTGTGCAAGGAGAAGCCAGTGATCCTCATTCCCATAGCACCATTAGGAGACGTTATGACTTTCCTGACTCATAACGTGCCAACATTTCTGAGGAAGTTCCTGGTTTCTTTCAGTCAGAGAGACTAGCTTTCTCTTCTACATTTCCATGGTATTCTGCTTATTCTTTATTTTGTGTTTATTTAATTATGCCTAATATTATATTTGATTCATCCCAGTTAATTCATGTATAAAATTCTTGAGTTCCTACCATGTGCTAGGTTTCTGCCAGTGTGGGGAACAAACTGGTAAGCCAGACAAAGGCACTGTCCCTCCTTCACGTTGCTGACAGGCCAGACCTGTGCAGTCCAGCGCAGTAGCCATTACCAGCATGTGGCTATTTAAATTTAAATTTATGTTCAGTAACCTTAAATACAATTAAATGCAATTTAAAATTCAGTTCCTTATTTTAACTGGTCACATTTCAGGTATTTGATAACCACATGTGGGTAGCAGATACTGAACCAGACAGTGAACATGGCCATCACTGCAGACATTTCTTTTGAACAACATTTGTCTGGAGGGTAAGAAAGAGATAAAATAAACTAATCAAGCTAATAATTCATGATAGATGTGATACAAACTACAAAAGAGAAATACAGAGTGCTATAAAAACATGTAACTGGCAGTCTTAGCATAAAAAGGGATTGCTTAAGGAACTGATGTTTAAAGTGATACCTGAAAAAATGATGAAGAAGTAGCCTAGAAAAGAGAGAGCATAGCTCAGCACTCTTGACCTAAGCTCCCTGAGGATGCTTTGGAATCACTGAAGACCTGGCGCCCAGTATGTGGCTCAGTACAAACCAGGGGAATCAGTGAATAGCTGTTGAATAAATTGAATTAAAGAAGCAGAATTCCTGTTTGTACTTGACTATCAAAACATGGATGGTGAAAAGGAAAGAATAATGCCCATATAATGCATATTTATTGAATGGAACTACAACAGTGCAAGTTGAGTTCACTGGATATTCTTTTTGAATGCCCATACACTGTAATGTAAAAGAATGCAATTTTATGGACTAAAAGACCAGGATATGTGTTTTGTACACAAAATCTTGATCCTAATAAGGAGGATACAACCAATAATGTTGCATGGCCAAAGAGTTTCATCTGATTCTAAGCTGAGGCACTGTTTGTGATGAAGAGATAGTTACCATACAATCATGCATGATCTTGTTCCAGTCTTCGCCTGTGACAATTCGGAAGAGCACAGTAATAGCTTTGCCAGCTGAAGAGAAATTTGCATGCCTAGTTCAAGGGAAAATAAAACAGAATTTGAACAATATAGTTGTCATAACGTGGTAAGGTTTGTCACCACCAAAACAGGTGGATTTTGGAGTATATTTGGTTGCCAAGTAATCATTTCCAAAGGTTATACCCTTTTATTTGTTCATTGTCTATACTTGTCCCCATGTATAGCTGTCTTAATAACCTAACCCTAGCATGGTGTCACCAATTTCTTGCCATTCATCTTGATTGACTGAGGGAGCAAGCTATGAAAATATAAAGTGATTCCTTCTTTCACATGGATTATACTATGAAAGATGGAGCTTCCATATGTCTAATAAATTTTCTCTGCAACAAGACATTTTTATATATAATTTGTTTTCCAAGGACTTTTTCAAGTTATGAGACACTTTCAAAAAATTTAAGGTAATCTTTGAAAAATGTTTTTCATATATAGTAACAATTTGTGGGTTGTAACTCCCCATATTTAACTAAAAAATAAAAAAGGAAATAACCTAATGTCATCTCAAAATTATTTAATTAAAATAATATACCATTGTTTTTGTCAGTGTGTGAATACAAAAAATGCTGAAATTCACCAGGATATCAGAAGTGGTTAGTCCTGTATGGTAGTGGAATTATAGGTTCTTTTTGTTTTCTTTTATCCTGAATTTTCTAAGGTCTCTAAACACATATACTGTTTTCAATGAGGAACATGACTTTTTTAATTTTGCTGGAATTTCCAACTGATTGCTTCTCCCTTCCCCTCCATCTCTAATAGACAAAAATCATCCAGGTGTTTGTTCATGATTTCATTACTAAACAAGTTTGCTTGATAAATGAATGGAAAGACAAAGACACACTGACCTGTTAATATTCTCTCCATACTTCACAGTACCAAATAGAACAACTCCAGCAAAAGCATAACACAGCAGCAGCAGGAACATTCCCACAATGATAAAGAAGCTTTTGTACATGCTGACAACCACTGTCAGGAGGAGCATCTTCAGCGTTACCTGCATGGAGGTGGGGATGGAGAGACGCGGAGGGAGACACAGAGAGAGAGACAAGACAGAGAGAGACTGTGAATATTCAATTCATTAAACTGTGGAGAACATAAACAACATTCGAGCAGGTTGGCACTGGGGTGTCCCTCAGGGTATCATTTGAAAATTGCTTCCTATTAGCTATTAAAACTGAATGTTATTCACAAACCCCTTGACAGAAATTCTACTTGTATTTCTAACTGTTCAGCCTTTTCAGCGAAGTTAATCCTCAAAGTTCAGTCCTAAGATTTTTAGCTTTCTATTCTCTCTTCTTTTGCTCTCTTATTCTCTGTGATAAGGGTTATGAATTTTAGGGCTGTAGCAGGTAGACTTAGGATTCTCCCACAAGCAGATGTTCATAAAAACAAACCTAAACAATGGTAAAACGCTAAATACTATCAAATAGTAAGTATGTTGATTATGTGGATACATGGAATGCATATGACCATGTCGGTATCAAAAAAGAAAATTAAAAAATGAAAACTATATGTGGAAGATACTTGTATGTATGCACATTAATAAGGAATATAATGAAATATGGAATCATGGAATTATAAATATTAAGGATTATTTTTATTTGTAGTAAAATAACTATTAAAATAAAAACTAAAAATAAAGAAATACTAAGAATGACCACTGGTTTTTGTTTTCATGCCTGATATGTTATCTTTAGTTGATGATTGAGTTACTTAGAAAATATGAATAAATAAAACAACATATCAGGAAACATATAACAAGGTAACTAAGTTACTGATTCATTTTAATATTTAAAATTTACTCATTTGGACTTATGGTGCCTAGCAATCTGTTAACTACAATACTGAAGACCAGAAGGCAGCTGACATTAGTCAGTGTTCCTCTCTTCATCATATATGTGGCCTTTGGTGCTGTTCTTCGCAACGTACTTACGTGCTTTCCACAGATGGAGAAAAACCTAAAGACTATCACGCACGCGCCCATCATGTAGGTATATGCATTCTGAAATTTAAAGAGAAGAGAGCTTCTCATAATTTGCACAAAACATCTTGTTACAGTTCCATTTTCCATTTTGAGTCTTCTGTGAAATCTACTGAATAATTAGCTTTATAAAATGTGAAAAATCCTATAAGGAATTTATCTTAAAAATGTGCTGAAAAGGTCACTGCCAAAACTCATGAATAAATATTAGCTATAAAATCAAATATTAGATGAAACTTTGGTCTCTGTTTTGCTCAGCTGAATTCTGTATTTTAAAACTTATTTTTACATAAAATAGTGACTAATTTTTTGAGGAGCAAGAACAACCTAGGATAACAATGCAACATAAGGGAGTCAAGTGAGACAGGATATAAAGGAATCCTGACAGAGGGAGCTCAGGTGTTGGAGAGTTGCTGGAACTCAGATTCCTTCTCTTTGAAGGCCTCTGGAGACCTCTGGAGGCCAGTTGACTACATGTCCATTAGTTTAAGATGATTTCGGAGATGTCTGCCCTGCTCAGAAACACAATCAATATATGATGAATAGCAAGAGACAACTTGGTGTGCTTTATGACTAAGAAAGCTTAATCTGAGAAGCAAAGATCCCACTGACTATAACTATAATAATAAATGACATTAAGCTGATACCACAATGTGATTTTTCTTGAGTACCCTTGCTTAGGCAAATGACAAGTCATAAGGTGGACACCTGGGAAGGAGGTCTGCTGAGAATTTTGGTGAGCTGTAAGGAAATGGGTGTCTGCACAGAATCATCTCTGGATTGGGAACAAGGGCTGCATCTTCCTTCACAATGGTCCACTGCCAAATAAGATGGAGGATGAGCATGCTTCCAGGACCAAGGGTCTTGAGAACAACAAACGCAGTGGGGCAGAAACAGCAAGTTGTTCTTTTGGTATGAGATAGCCTCTCTGGGGGCATCTAAAATTAGAAAGCTTACTCTACTTTTCTGTGTGAACTGAGTAGTTTTTAATTGCAATTTGGAGAAATATAAAATTGTGGGCCTTGCCTCTCCTTCTCTCCATGTTAGTTGCAAACCTACTATAGATATCTTCTTGCTTTACATTCTGGAAGTGATAACACCCAACAGCTTCTAGGATGATGACTCAAATCTTTCACCTGGACTATAAGGTCTGACACCTTCTTCCCCAGCCAGATCTTATACCTTGTTCCCCTTGCTCCTACTCTAGTCACACTGTCTATTCTCCTGTACCCTTCCACCCTAGAGACAATTGCCTGAATTGTTCTCCCCTCATCCTAAAGACTGAACCCAATTATCACTCCTTCAGGATGTCTTCTAGGACCTGCCTAATGAAGCCATCTTGCACTAGTATGTGTCATCATAGCAAGGTGTGTCTCTCTTCCATCTCCCTTATCATAGCTGTAATTCTCATTGACTTGGGAACATTTAATGAGTGTCTACCTAACTTTCCAGGCTGTGCAGTTCACAAAAGGAGAGATTGTCTTTGATTTACTCATTACTTTCTTCTAAATTCCTAGCACAGTGGCTTAAACACCTGTATTGCTCAAAACCATTTATTGTATGAGGAAATGAATCAGGGGGACTGATGGCCCACCTGGGCTTGACACTGCTGCTGATGCTGAAGGTGACAACTGTCTGAAAAAGAGCACAATATCTTCATGAGCATGACAATTTCATACTGAAGAAAGGCCTTTGTGATGTGTAAACGGGTTCTGTGTGCCATAAATCTTTTCCAAAGGATGAGAATATGAATAGAAGAAAGCAGGGGGAAACTGATAATATTACTTTTGGGTAGAATCAAGAAAGACTAACAAAAAAAGAATGTATTTATGATAAAGTGTTATGAGTTGGTATAATCTTTACAGTTAGAAAAACTTCACATTCTCGATCTTCATAGTGCTCATGTGGAACATGTGTATTATGAAATTATATTCTCAGTTCAGTGCAGGAAACAGGGAATCATTGAAGACAAATAACTTGATAAAGGCTGAAAAATAGTATAACCCCAGACTAGGACCTAGCATTATCTAACATGGTAACCACTAGCCCCATGATATTATTGAGCACTTGAAATGTAGTGAGTCTAAATTAAGATGTTGTGAATGTAAAATAAACATTCAATCAAATATTTAGTAGAAAAGAAAACATGTAACATCTCATCTTCATAATTTTTTATATTGCTGACATGTTGAAATAATAATACAAGAAGGGGCAAAAGTAAGTTTATAGTTGTGGGTACAGAAAATAGTTTATTCTTGTATTATTAGTTTTTAAATATTGTAATATTTTTCACACAAACAACTGTAACCTACTTTTGCCCCATCCTATGTTTGGGATATGGTAGGTTTAAAATATATTATTAAATTAATGTTATTTGTTAATATGGTTTTTTTTGTATTTTAAATGTGGCTTCTGGAAAATTTAAAATTATATCTATGGCCACATTTTACTTCTGTTGGACAACAGGTCTCAAGATCATGGGCAAGGACACCCATTGCTGTACATTTTGAGCTCTACCTCGGATTGAATGGAGGTTGAAGGCACTTAGGCAAAACAATGAGAACTCAGCTATGGAGATGGGGAAAGTTGTGCTTCAGAGAAATGGCAGCAGGGGGTCTAGTAGAAAATAAGGCAGCAAAGCACCTGAGAACCAAACTGTGAAATACTGATTATCCTAAGGTGACACAGATGCTACACTTCTGCTCAGAGAACTGGGTCTGAGTCTTCTGATACTAACTTACATGTGAATTTAGGCAGGTTTCTTAATCTGTTTTTGTTTCTGCTCGCTCTTGTTTTTAACCTTTGGCAAAAAGAGGGTTAAGCCAGAAGAGCTTTAAGACACTTGCTTGAATACACTAGAACTTTGAAGGGCTGGATTTTGCCTGTGTGAAGATTGTGAGTGTGTACACATATACACCCGTGTGTGTATGTGCTAACATGTGTAATCCCATGTAAAACCCATCTCAGTCAAGGCTGGATTTTAGGGTGATTAATCTGACATCTGAGAATTGGCTGACATAGGGTGAATGAGACTAAAAACAGGGTTACTGAAAATAAAATTATGGTATCAACTAAAAAAAACAATTATGCACATACCAGAAGGGCAAAGTGAAGTACCACCCAGACAACACCAAGTGACGTCACCAGCAGGTCATACCGATTTCTTCTGCTTTGCCAGAAGCCAGCAGGCGACATGGCAATGATCTTCATTGTAACCTGGGGGGAAACAACAAAGAGAGTAAATCAAGACTGAGAATTCAGAATATATTTAAATATATTAACTTGAGTCATATTATTTTTTTTTAAGGAGGTAGCAGTCAAAGAATTTGTCACATATACAAAAAATCTGAGTAGGTAGCGCATCTATATTCTCCATACTCTTTTCCCCTTGTTTGTGATTAGTCTGATAGCAAGGCATTTTCCTTCCTCAAGTAAAAGACGGTAGATTTTGAGGAACACTGACTAGTACAGGGTGAAGCAATGATAAGAAAAATATCCCTGGATAGTGATATGACATGAACCATATATTAAAATAATCTTGTCTGGACCAACTCCCTTTGCTACCGCATTGTAATTTTAGACCCTGAATTACAGTGGTTTGTGCAGTTTTCTCTAAATATTTGAATCAGTTAACTAGACAGGCCCTCATTCTGATACAGCAACTAACTATAGTTTGCAATTCCTGTGGTTAGAAAAATCTGAAGTATAAAGTGAAGTCTTTGTTCAAGTTAAGCAGAACAGCCTCAGAAGCAAATATTCTAAGAGCACACTACTCCCCTCCAAAAAAAAAAAAAAATGACTTCAGCAGCAATGGGACACAGAGCTGTAATGTGCCATCAAAGGAGGACATTTTTACTTTAAAATGTGCACCATCTCCCCTCCCCCCAACCCACTGACTCATTTAGGTACCTCTAGAACAAAGATGAAGGTGAAAACCACTGACATTGTTGCCAAAGGGACAGTCACTGGGTCCTCGACGTCCCACTGGAAAGGAAACAGCACATGTCTTTGCCCACATCCATTGGACACAAAAAAACCCCCCATCTTTCTCCCATTTGAACACAATTGTGAGTTTAAATTTTTTATACTAAAGAACACAGATCATAGTAAATATGGTCACTTGTGATATTCTTGGATGTACCCATGAATAAGAAACTCATTCCCAGGGTCTGAAGGTGACTGTACCTTGACTGAAAGCAGCACCGACTGGGCCAGGACAAGTAATGCAATTGTCCTCTTAAAAAATGGATGCTGGGTTATATCATACATCTTGGCTCTGAAACCATCATTGTCTGGAAAAGAAAGGTTTAAGCAAGGGCATTTTAGACCTAGGTCACATTTACTTTCTTATGTTTCTTCTTTAATACCCATCATAAAACCCATTACATTTCCCCACCCCCAGCTCAATCTATTGTGTAGTGTTTTGCAGGAATGGCTGGCTCTGAATATTTAAAACAACAGTGCATGGCACTGTCTGTATTGAAAGGAGAACCGCATCATTCAATTTCTTTCAGTTTAATACATTTCACTCATATGTTGAAAAGGCACGCACAAATATTTTATTTAAAAATTCATTTTTTCATTAAGGCTTATCCTGAGAGCACTGAAGCACAGCCTTTGGGTGGTTGATTTTAATAGCCTATGGAGAGATCTGTAGTTTGGAGCCTGTTTCTGTATTAACTTATGCACAACTGCCTAGTGGCCTTACGATTATTATTTTAATTGAAATCTTAGACTCCTGGGGAATCATGAACACTAATACCCAACATGAATAAAATCAGAACATCTTTGATACCCGGGCGAGGTGGGAGATGAAGAGGCTGTGCTATCTTCAGTCGGCTCTTCAAATCTTCCCATCTTCTCTGATCTACAGTCAGCAGAGCTGTCCCCTTAATAAACAAAGGAAAGCAGGAAAAGGCCTTTTGTCATGTACTTCTTGCCAAGGACATTGCATATGGGGTCGTGATACAAACAGGACTAATTTGGGGGTTAAAGTAAAGATATTCTTCAAATACTGTGGTGGTTTGATAAACAGTGTCAGGATTCTCACACTTGTTCCTGAGAGGACTTCCAAAAAGGATGGCCACGGGTTTTGCAACAGACTCAGCAGCCTTCAATTGGCATCTTTGAACATTTCCCAGGTTTGGGTAAATCTAAAGGTTTTCTATATGATTAAACTTTCAAAAAGGGATTCCCACTTTAATAGTGATTGATTTCCTTTTATTTCATAGCAGGAAATGCTGCAGCAAAATTATAGCTTGTCAGTGCTGCTGCTTCTGGGTAAGTGTATTTTGTCTTTAAACATGTTTTTCAAAATCATTCTGATATGTGCAATTGCAAAACTATTTTTAAGTGGTAGAAAGCCATGGAATTTGGATCTCTAAGAAATTAGTAGCTGTGACAACTGGCTAAATGAAATCAGACATTCTTTATTATATAATAGAGTACTTCATTAAAGTACACATAAATATATTTTATTACGATATATTATAAAAGCAGAAGTATAATTTAAGAAACTATGTAAAAAACCCCAACATTCTTGCTTTCTTTCTCCAGAACATAGGACCCTTCTTCCAGAGTATATCTTTCTCATTATGGTTTCAGACTTTTGCTGATCATATAACTCTCAACACCTAAAAATGAATTTGCTTTAAATTTAAAAAAACTTATATTAATGGTATCCAATAAGTACTTATTTGTGAAGTTTATTTTTATCTTCATTGAACACTGTTTTTCATACAAATAGATACTAGATCTAATTGGTTTAACTGCTCACAGAGTATCCCACTGTACAAATATATCAGATGTTACTCATTTTAGGTTTATGGACTACAAACAATGCTGCAATAGATACACATTTACTGTCTCACGATAAACACCTATGAGCCTTTCTCTGTGGTACATCTCTAGGAGAGGAATTGCCAGAGTCTATGAATTTATGCATTTTAACACTTACCGTGTGTTACCAAATTGCTGTCCAAAGAGGAATAAGCGAGAAAATTGACCGCTAGCAGTCTCCGAGTGTTCCTGTTTCTTTATATTCTTGTTAATACTTGACATTACCAGACATTTTAATATGGCCATTTAATGTGTGTGAAATGTACCTAATTTAGTTTTAATATTAATGAGATGAAGCATTTTTTATGTGTATAAGTGGTGACTTCTGCATCTTCCTTTGTGAATTGCCTGTTCTCATTCTTTGCTCATTTTTGTATTTGAATATTTACTTTTTGATGTTTTGTAGAAATTATTAATATATTCTGGATACTTTAAAAATTGAATTTACTGGGGCGAGACTGCTTAACAAAATTAAACAATTTTCAGGAACACAATTCCACACCACATCATATGTATACTGTACTGTGTGTTCACCACCCTAAGTTGTCTCCTTCCATCACCACTCTGGATATTATTCTTTTGTCAGTTATCTGAGTTGTAAATATTTTCTCTTAGCTTTCGTTTATTTTTGTTTTTTAAGTTTTGCTTTTATTATTCAGATAAACTGTGTTGTTTATCATTTAGCAAGTTTTCACTTTAATGTAATCTAAGTTATAAAAATTTTTTCTTTATGGATTTCACTTTGTGGTTAATGTCAAGAAATATACAGCTACTCCAGGGTCAAAAATCAATTTTACATGGTTTAAAAATGGTTTATATTTTTGCTATTCATTGTTATGCCATGCAGTCATCTGGAATTCATTTTTTGAGTAGCCTGTGTGGTAAAGATAAGTTTATTTTTAAAAATCTAGACAATTAACCCAAGATCGCTTATTGATGGTCTCACCTCCACTGGTTTGTTTGCTAATTCTGTTTTTATATACATGGGTACCTCCTGGGCTTTCTGTTCTGTTCTGTAGCTCTAACTTTCTATCCCTGTAACAGTACTGGCACAGCTTATCTTACTATAGCTTGTTTTCTTTCCTTTTCTACATTTTTGTTGATGTTCAGCCTTGCAAAAGGGTTATTGATTTAATTTTTAAAGAGAACATGCTTTTGTCATTCTTGAGCTTTTCTCATGTTAGTTTTCTATATGTTTATTACTCCCTTCTACTTTCTTTAATTTTACTGTTATTTTATTATAGTTTATTGATTTTGATATTTTAATCATTAATTATTCTCTAACATATACACTTTAAGCTACAAATTTCCATCTACTGATTTATCCATATCTTATAAGTTTTCACACATGATTTTTTAATAAATGATTTATCTACATATTTTGTGGTTTTTCTATTCTGATTTCTTCTGTAACTCATAAATTATTTAGAATGTTGTCTTAATGTTTCCAATTTCTGAGGTGTTTGCTTTTTTTTTGTGGTATAGAACCTATTCTATGCATTATCAATTTTTTGACAATTTTTATTTTATGACTTTGTAGGGGATACATTTTATACTTGAAAACTGTGGGGGTTAGTGTTCTTTATGTGTCCAGTAGTTCAAATGCTTTTACTATGTCAAATTTCATATATTATTTCTTTTTTCTGTCTGATTTGTGAGTCTATTAGAGAAATATGTTAATATATTTCCCCTAACTTTGGATTTTCTAACTTTCTAAAATGACTTGATTAATTTTTTTTCATATATTTTAAGGTTCAGGAGTTCTATATCTTGCTGGGGATTAGTTTCTTCTGCAATTATTTAATTATACTGTTTATTCCTAATGATATTTGTTTCAAATTAATATTTCTGATATCAATATTGCTAAACCACTTTTCTCATTAACTGCAAATATTTGTTCCCTGGATGCTATGATAGAAATAACATTCATATTATTCCCTTCTTATACAAAGCAAGGTATTTTGGAAAGCTGAACTCTGAATCCAAAAGAGTAAAAAGCAGAGTGATATCATCTGAATATTAATGTATGGAAACATCCAAAAGTTTATTATTATCAAATTAGTGTATGGATCAAACATATGGTCTTATACTAGGGAAATTTAATATATATATGTGTGTGTATATATATAACTGGTATAGACTTTGAACTTTTTAAACGGAGTTCCATTTTCTAGGGAAGACATAATATTACATGATTCTGAATTGTGAAAACTTTGCTCCCAAAACTTACTTTATTTCCCTCTC
The DNA here is from genome assembly GCA_004026545.1 of Mormoops blainvillei. NCBI lineage: Eukaryota > Metazoa > Chordata > Mammalia > Chiroptera > Mormoopidae > Mormoops > Mormoops blainvillei. The sequence continues at coordinate 50,868 of PVJD01003885.1, forward strand.
TCTCTATTGTCTATATCTCTTTATTGGCTATACATTTGGAAATGTATTTATTTACTTTCAGATATGACCATTAGAATGTGAGCTCTATGAGCACAGAAATCTTTGTGTGCTCAGCTTGTTATGCTCTCAGGGTCAAGAGCAGTGTCTGGCACCTAGTAAATGTTCAACTAACTCTGTTGAATGATTGGATAATAAATGAATAAATGCTGTTACATAGCAGCTCAAGTGCTACCATCAAAAAACCTTGCAGGGGAAAAATAAACCTTTTCTATAAAGTTCACATAAATTAGAAATTTATATCTCCTACTGGCTAATCAAGTTTGTAATGTCTGGTAATATGATTTCTTCTCCTTTTCCTCTTTTTCTAAGCACAGATTTGAGTTTCCAGACATGCTCCCCTTTCTCAGGCAAAGATGCTTCTTTCCAACTTCAGAACAGAAACACAACCAGTGTTGGAAGTAGGCCTCCTGTTATTCCACTTGCCTCAGCCCCTCTGAGGTCAAGAGTTACAGTATCTCCAGTTATTCAACTTTTTATGTTGTTTCATTTATGCTGCTGAATTGTGAGCTTCCATAGGACCTAATTCTTCTCAAATCAGGTGTCTGCTCAAAGGGCCTTGTGCGGTGTTCTAAGCACACAGTGCCTACACTGTCTGTTAATTGACTGATTAGCTTCTGCTCTGGTTCCGGAATTCCTAGTGTCTGCTCCATTACAAGGCTCAAAGGCATCTAAAAGACCCATCTTCTTCTTTCTGCTTGGTATTAAATTGAATGCACTGTAGGGCTTAAAGAAACTCGTTTATGAATGTGTTAAATAGGGGGGCTGGGCGATATGATCTCTATCCTTCTTCCTTACTCTAAAATCCCGTGTTGATGTGGGTTATAGCAGTGTTGGGACCCAAAAGGCAGATTTTTAAGTCACACGCTTTGAAAGTCTGACAAAATGACATCCTCATTTGGCACACATCAAAGGCGCCAATTGACTGAGTAACTGGCATCACATATGTGGAGCCTGGGGGATTGTGAATGATACAGTCCCACACGTAGCTACACAAACCAAAGAGCTCTGATGTGATGTGAATCAGTCCTAGCTATGAATAACATGGCGCAGCACGGAGCTATGCAGCCACATCTAGCTTTAATTTAGTGCAGAATGACAGTCGACATTTTCATACTCTTGAAAGAATCACAGACTCTTGCAGTTGTAGGCAACACTACTGAATTCCGGCCCCATTTTCTACCCTTATTTTACATCTATAAGTTGTCTTTTCTTCTACAGTGCGTTTCAAAATTGTGAGACTTGAGAGAAGCACATCAAAGCCTTAGTGAATAGGAAGTGCTCAGAAACTGTATGGGTCTCAATTATTATGATTTCAGAAGACTGACCCTTACACAACAGAGGGCACATCAACCACGTCCAGGAGAATGGCATAGAATGTGTCCCTCAAACTCACGTGTGTTTGGAAGGAAACTCCACTTGCTCTTTTTCCCATTTGCGAGCTCTTGTACTGATCATTTGAGCTGTTAGGAATTCAGCTGCTTCCTGAGTTCATACAGCATGCAAAATTTTCACATGAAATTAGAAAATCTTCTTTTTATCTTACAAATTAGGATTTTAAAATTCCTACCGTACCCTCCTCCCTACCCCATCAAAATGCTGAGTTAACCTGCTGAATTACAAAGAAGCATCCAATTTATAATTTTTGTTAGAGTAACATTACCTGCAATCACTGCACAGCTTCAGCTATTGTGCTTTAATAACTTGTTGCACAGCCCTCCAATTTAACAATAGGAGATGCGCCTTTCAGTTGTCATGAATGAATGACACTGATACCAAAGAAGGAAATTTAGCAAGAGAATTGTGCTTTTAAATAATACACCTGAAAGGCAGCAATGAGGTAGCTTGTGAAGTAGTTACAGGGATTATTTATACCAGTCGTATTACAATTTAATGGGACATCATGCTGTCTGCGCAAAAGAGAGCTTAAAGTGAGTGGCTGGAAAAGAATAAACTCTGTGGTGCTCAACCCAAGAATTCTTACCTTGTTTTCATTGAAATTAGCAATAACTACTCCAACAAAAAGGGTCAGTCCAATCATGCAACCCAGGAATACAAAAACATGAATATAGATTCCATGCATCTGTATAAATGAAAAATATGGTTATTCATCAAAGCAAGTAAAAGCAGCTGTTGAAAGGATTGTTTTCAAAGGATTCCATGTGCTTGCTTACCGGCCCCACGCGATGAATAATAACATCCCTCACTTCTACCCAGCCTTTCAAAGAGAGAACTTCAAACAATGCCAGCATAGCATTTCCCACATTGTCAAAATTAAAGTTCCGAGGATTTGCCCTGAAAAGTCAGAAAGAGGAATGTTCTGTGAAATTCCAATAAGAAGCACCCTAAGGCAAATATCTGTACCTCTTTCCAATCTTGGGTGCAGTTATATTTACGACCTGGAAGGCGAGCTATATGGGATTTGTTTGCTTAATCATAATACTGTGTTAATGTGTTATAAATTATTAGTTACATAATTAATTATTAGGTAATGATGGGGTACTCTCCATTGGAAAAACAAAATGCTACCCGACTCAAGTTCTAGCTCAAGAGGATCTGCAAATGTTTCTGGTGTGTCCTGATTATCCTGACGACTGGAAATATACTTTCTAGTTAGAAGTAGTATAGGAGATCCTCAAAGGGGCATTAGAGTTTGGATATGAATTTTGAAATTGATTTTTAATTGGCTATCTTTTGAAAGGCATAAATTACAATTTCCCGCATTAGTACAGGAAATGTAAAAAGAGGAGAGTTTTGCCACGTTATTTCATTCTGTATCCTCATGTGAACATCACTCTGTAATGTAGTGATTCATTTAGAGGCTACTGAGATGACAAGACATGTTTGCTCGTAGCCTTTGTTTCCAGATCACTCTGTACCAGTTGGAATTTTTTTCTCATGTACACTGAGTGTTATTAATGGATGCTTCCTATAGACCCCAGTGCACAGTATGCTGTCTACAACCATAGCAGATTCCTGATTTCTAAAACACTGTGACCTAAGTTTTTCAGGGGGAAGGGATGTCGCACCCCCTTTCTTATTTTTCTGACATGTTTACACAATTTTTCTTTACAGTTACAAAAGTAATCCTTCCTACTGTAATATTTTGAATGTGATATATTCAATATATTGCATTCCCGTAGTCATTATGGGTCTTCGCTACTATTTTTGTTGCTCATAGAAGGTTTAAGTGTTTTTTATTTTTTCCCCTTATTATATGCTATTTTAAATAATTAAAAGATTTAGACAATCAAACAGTGGGAAATCATGACTATCACTACATTTCCTGAATTTGATGGAGAATTGAGCTCAGGATCATTGAAGAGAGTAGGCCTACCGAAGCTTATCTAAATTATATTTTGATATTTTCCCCAGCAGCTCATTTATCAAAATTTAACCTTCATAAAAGGTAATTCACGTGGGGGTAATCTCATTTAGCATTTTTCTACCACCTTTTATGTTTTCTAAACGCCAGACCAATCATGGATGTACCGCTATAAGTTTCCTTTTTTAAATACTAAATAGATTGGGATCTAACAAGAAAAAATGAAACTGAAACTGACTTGCTGCTAAAGGTATAAGGCTATTTGGTCAAAATGTGTTCTATATAGTGCAAAAGCCCAATTCAGAAATTCATATTTTAGGATTCTGATTTATATTTTTAAGTATGATATTGCAAGTATATTCTCTTGGATTTTTCCAATAACTTTTCCTTTGAAAGTTTCGATTAAATTTAATATGTTTTACAGCAGACAGAAACTGTAAGGATCCTATAGACATCACCATTTCCTTGAATAAGGGTTTTTTAAACCAGCTGAGCTAGCTCTCAGATCTGATGTTGAGCTTTCTTCCCCATCCATTTTCTTTATGTAAGGTGCTTTTTTAAGTTAAATTTGCAGCAACCCAAACTGTGTTTAGGTATAGCCTAAACATATACTTTTAGGCTAAAGCAAGAAAAATAAAATAGAGGATCATAGACTTAAATAGTTGGAAGAACATATCGATTTTAAGAACTAAGTATTTCTCAGCTTTAATCATATAAAATGTTTGTTTATTCTTTATTCATGCATATAAAATTGCAAAGTTTAAAACTTTACCTACAACCACAGAGCTCCAATGACTCCCAGACATGATCCATTACTGACATTTTACCTGTAGCTCTTCTGTGATTTGAAAGGCTGTTTTCATATCATCTTTCTGGTTAACTTTTAAAAGATTATGACCTTGTCTATCTAATTCAGAAAACTAAGACATTGGTTCTGACCTCACAATTTGGTTAGTCTTTTACTTCCCAGTGAAAAGTACTCTGTGGTTCTCAAGATCATGATAAAGAGAGTTGCCCCTTCTTTGGGAAGATGGAGGCACAGAGGAGGAAAGAAACTGAGCCTCTACCATTGGATGTGAAAATACACAGAGCGACATTATCTGAAATGGCCCCCCATGTCTTACATCTCCACAATCTAGTCTAAAGAAATCAGAACCTTCTTGTACTTCCTAGAATACACTGATATATTTACATGTACATGTATGTGTGTGCGTGTGTGTGTGTGTGTGTGTGTATTTTTTGCCAAGCACTTTGGCAATAGGAATTTGAGTTTCCTCAGTTTGCAACAACTTACCTCTGCCTAGCCCTTCACATTCACTTACCCATGACTCCTCCTTCTTTCAACTGCTTAATTCCTATTCATCCTTCAAAAGTTAACTTTGTCTTCTGCTCTGGGTTCTGTGCCCTGGTCCTGTCATAGTTGGGTTAGGTGTCTCTCCTGTGTGTGTTGCTGAATCATTTCCCTACTGTGCCCTATTCTGGGTGGTATACCAGGAAGCTACAGAAACTTACACTTCAGGCCTTTCCCTGGAGAGATACCTTCCAAGGTTCTGGAAGGGGTCAAGCAGTGAGTTTACATGCTCTTTTGTTTTTGTTAAACTTACAAAAGTCAGGTAGTTTTATGTTATTTTTCTTAAAAAGTATACACAAATTGAGCTATATCGATTCTACACAAATTTATTCTTCTGCCTAGACTATATTACAGCGTAATTTAAAATCACCTAGAGGTAAGCTTTCGGGTGGGCTTCAAGTGAGCTTAGGTGCTTATTTATGTAGAAACAAAGCCCTTAGCATATTATATTAAATTATTTGTGAATTTATTTTCTGTTCTCCACTAGGCTTCAGCCTCTTAGGGGTCAGGGGCCATAGCTGTCTCCAGTAACAGCATAATACCTAGTGATTAATAGGTACTCAATAAATACACTTATTATAAAACTGAGTACTTTGTTGATTTTCTCTCATAAATTATATTTTCCTATAGCAAAGACCTCTGCTTAAAACAAAACATACAATATTTATAATATGACATGTTTAATCCTTTTTGCCAACCTAATTTTTATCTCATCAAGTCTGAAAGATTCCACAGGAAGTGAATATATTCATCTGAAGAGAAAATACAGAAACCAGACTGTCTCTTGAATTAGATAATCCACATTTATGTCCTAATTATAATTATCAAATCATTCCTCTAGGCAAATTCCCAGATATAAGTTGCTTTCTTAATGATAAATTAACCAATATAAAATTATTACAGAATTTTTGACTACTAACTCATGACAAGCTTACTAAAGAAGGACAGAGTAAAAATTATCATGGTTACAGCCAAGATTTATTTGATGGAAGATTTATATTTCAATAAAATTAATCCAAGTCATAATTTTCTGAACAAATGGACAAAAGCTATTGTGATGATGTTCAAATGATGCTTCTGTATTCACTTAAGCTTTTAAAGTGTCATTGAATTTGAAACCCCTAATAACTTACATAAGGCATTACATTTCAATTAACTGTGATTTTAAAAATCATAGGTATTGGTTTTATGAAATAGGTTGAATAATATTGTTTACAACTGGAAAAAACTGCATTTTTCTCCCAATACTGCCTTCTAGCATGCCCTAGCTCCTGATATCTTGGGGAGATTCCAGAGCTTTTTAGGTCAGTCTCCTTCTAAAAGCCCACTCCATCTCCCATCCAACCTTGGCAGTCAGAACCCCGCACACAGATCCCACACTCAGCGGCTCAGCCTGGCTGGTGGTTCAAAAAGCGAGGAAGAGTGCAGGCTACACTGTTCCACCGCTCTTCAGGCTCCCATCTGGTGTTGAAGAGACTAGAGTTAGAAAAATGGATTTAGAGCCTGTACTTTATACTCCTGTACTCCGGCCATTGGCGCTTTTGTCACAGCAGCTGTTATTCTTTGTGGAGTGTATTCGTGTGTTCCTAAGAAACACTCCATATATTAATCATGCTTCTAGCTTCTGTAAACTTGATGCTTGATCATCTGTCCTACATGCATATGCTGGACAGACCCTGCCTTGACCTCCTGCCTCCCTTATGACTGACTCTCTTCCCAACCTTGGGAGAAGTCCTTTTTAGGGTATGTTTTTCCAATACAAACCAGTCAGCCAAGAGTCCACACCCTCAACCACCTCCCTGACTGGGCATTCACAGTCCAGGCCACTATATACCTGTATACCTGTCCTAATCACCCCAGGGCCAGGTACCAAATCATCAGGGCAGCCACTATGTCCCAGAGCCCACTGAAATGATCAAACTAGCTAATCCCAAGCCTGATTGCCATGCCTCACCTTCCTTTCCATAGAAACCAAAATAAAGGCTCTTGGGAACTGTGAGCAACAAGCTATGTTTTTAATGGCAATTGTCTCTTGATCCATTGACCTTACTATACCTCAAATTTTCCATTAACACATATACTTTAAAGCACTCTCTTGAACAAGGATGCCCCATTGTACCATTCCTTCTGTGAGTGTAGTCTCTAGGTGATTCTCAGCTCCCACTCCTGGAAACACAGACACAGGAGGCACCTGCTCCCCAGCACAGAGCACTTTGCAGCAGCGTTCTATCAAGATGGTTCAAATCAGGTGGCCCTGAGCAGTGAAAACTTGGCCCCCTGGGAATGTCAGAGAACCCTGCTGTACAAGATAATAAATAGCTGCTTGCTCACAAAAGCCTTTCTCCTTGCCATTCCAATCTCTGATACCAGCTAGTCTTCTTGGGGGACCTTACTTGGCTGGGGTGGGAAGCACTTTTTTTCTACAATAAAGGGAGGAAAGATCACATAGCACTCACTAATGAGTTTATTCACTTCATGATGCTATCTTTGAGTATAGTGTTTCCTTTTGCATGACCTGGGTGAGGGAGGTGGATAATTTTTTATTAAGTTCTGCTGGGATTGCTTAGTGGCTCTCTTTAGAATACTTTATCTCCTGTTAACCTCAGTTTTGAAGCTTTAGCCAAAATTCTAAAATATTAGGAAAAGAAATCTCATATGATGTATTGATTTAAATAAATTATTTATAGTATAATAATGAATTTTCACTTCACAGAACATAAATGTTTTATGCTTCTTTAATCTTTATTTTAGTGCAAAAGAGACTGATTTTCTAGTTAACACAGGGATAAGGATAGTCCCATGTGTTTTACACAAACACACACACACATTTCTCTACCCTTCAATACGCCACACATCCAAAATTAATTTATTTCTTCATAATTATTTGGCATTAAAAAAATAGAAACCTAATATAAGTTGTATTAAATTGTTTATAAAAGTGACTTTCACTTTTAGAAAAATGTCGAAGCAGTAACAATGAGTCCTAGGGGTACAAATGGGTGAAATGTTATTTCATTCAAAGAGCTGCATTTAGTAGAGAATATCAATTGTGACAAAATCAGAGTAGTTGCTGTGGTTCCCTCATTATTCTAACAGGTAAACCAAAATAAAGAGAAACAGGTAATGATTTAAAGGGACAAATGTAGTCAATAGAGCATTCAGATCATCAGTGAAGCAGACTGAAATATTCCATTCATGGTCATTAGTAAAGCAGAAGAGAAAGAAGGTAACGGATACCTTCAGTTTTGATGTAAAAGCTTTGAAAGCTCATTTTCGAGAAAGAAAAATTTTAAAGAGAGAGTTAGATATAATGAGTTGTGTTACTGGTTATTCCTTTCTAGTGTTTCAACAATGAAAATCCTTCAATGTCAATGGGTTTTAAAATTGAAATAGCTTTATGATTTAGGTAGATTTCTCTACAACTGTTGGGAGGATATCAGATCCTCCTTTAAAGATATAAACTCAGGATGAGTTTAGTTTTCATTTAATTAAAATTAAAAAAAATAAAATTAATTTAAAAATTAAATTAAAATTTGATTAAAAATCTGTTTGAAAAAAGGAATTTTCATCTTACTAATTTTTAAAGCCATGTGAATCCAGACATAAACTTTTAAAGTATTAGAAAAACACTCCAGTGATATTTCATTAGTTTCATGAAGAAATGTGGGACTCAGTGTACCATTTGCTCTCATATTTAGTGTATTTTTGTGCCCTGTTGTAATTTAGTGCTTTGCCTTAAAACTATTTTAAATCTTTATCAGAGTTACTGTTAGTTTCATGCCATATAATAGTGATTTAAAAGCTTATATTGACAAATACAGCATTGCTGGGGATTTTTTCCTGATATCTTACCAAACGCGGGGCACCCAAAATCCAGGTTTTTTCTCTCCAGGTCTTAATTTTAAATTTAGGTTCTTGGACACACTTACATTAATTCTGAATATGCCATTGCAATCTTCCTAAAATGATAAAAAAAAAAAGAGAGAGAGAGAGAGAGAGATAGGGGAGGGAACCGGGTCAGAAAATGAACTCAGAAAAGATAAAAGATAAGAAACACATTTCACATATAATAATAAAGGTTTTTATTTGACAACAGTAATGTGGACAACTAATCAGCAAGTAGTAACAATGATTGCAGACATGAGCGGTGAAAGTTGATGCTGAAAACATTACCAAGTGGACAAAAGATTTGAATAGACATTCCTCCAAGGAAAATATATAAGTGGCCAATGAGCACATGAAAAGATGCTAACATCATAGTCACTGGGGAAATGAAAATCAAAACCACAATGGGATATCACTAATACCCACTAACAGGGCTACAAGGAGGGACTCCCCCAAAAAACTAAAATTATCTTATGGAGAATGGGCCTTTTATAGTACAGGCTTCCCCACTAGTTGAGTATTCTAGGAACCCATCAGTATCAGTGCACCAGCTGGTGTTGTTATGAGAGACTGAGTTTGGATTCACTGAATTCTTTTTGAAGACCCTTTCAACACATTTGCCCATTTCATGATGGGTGATTTACAAGCACACCTGCCCATACCGTGCTGAGTGTTCAGCAGTTTTTGACCAAAAACGTCATGACCCTCATACCCCACCATCCCTATTAACCTGACCTTGACCGAAGTGACTTTCGTTTGTTTCCCTGTTTGAAAAAAGTCCTCAAAGGGAAATATTTTGCTGATGTGGAAGAGGTGAAACAAAAAATGGTAGAAGCACTAAAAGATATCAAAATTGATGAGTTTGAAAACTGTTTTGAGCAGTGGAAAAAACACCTTGATAGGTGTATTGCATCAAATGGAGAGTACTTTGAAGGTGACTGAAGTTTAAACATGTAAGAATAAATACACAATTTTTATAAATAAATTCCATTTTTTGGGGTCCGTCCTCATAGAATCAAAAAATTAACAACTAGCTTTGATGAGGATTTGCAGAATTGAATTTTCATACTGGAACTCACATACACTGCTGGTGGGAATGGAAAATGGTATAGCAATGTGAGAAAATAGTGTGGCCAAACAAAGAGTTACCATAAGACCTAGAAATTCTAACCCTACCCAAGAGAAGTGAAAAGAAAATGTACATGCAGAAACTTATACATGAATGTTTACATCACTATTATTATAAATAGCATTATTTATAATAGTCAAAACATGGAAAAATCCACATGTCCATCAATAGACAAGTACACAAATAAAATGTGGTATATCCATGCTACTGAATATTTTTCAGGCATAGAAAGAAATGAAGTACTGAGACATGCTACAACATGGATGAACCTTGAAAATATGCTACGTTTAGAAAGCTAGCCACCAAAGACTACATATTACATGATTCCACTCATATAAAAGTCCAATACAGGGAACTCTATAGATACATGAAGTAGCCAGCAGCTTTTAGGGACAGAGGTATCATGGGGATGAGGTTTTAGGAAGTAACAGTTAAAAGATATAGTGTTTGTTTATGAAATGATAAAAATGTTCTAAAATTCATGGTGGTGATGGTTGTACAATGCTAAATATGCTAAAAACCATAAAACTGTGTGCTTTAAGTGGGTGAATTATGTGAACTTTATCACACTAAAACTATTTAAAATGGATTTAAAAAATAAAACATTAGTAAAAACTTTTTGACTCATTTTCTGTCTTTATTATTCTTCCTATTAATTTTGCTTCTTTGATTATGATTGTCATATTCAAACCTACATCTCCTTTCTGGGTTTAAAGTGTATGTACTTGAATATTCCAACAGGACTTCAAATTTTAACCTGTTTAAAGTCACTCTCAACCTTAAAACATGTGTCATCCTGGCTTCCCTCCTTCTGTCTGAGGACCAACATCTTGTCAGCACCCCAGCATCAAGATCTCAGGGTTGTCTGTGGCTTTTCCTTATGCACATGGTCCACATCTCCATTCTTGTTTCAACTAGTTTAATACCAACATCTGTTTAGATTACCAATAAAATATTTTTGAATAAAAACCTTGTTGAAATAATATACCTTTAACTTATAAATCATAGATAAACGTACCTATAACTATCCAAAGACAAACATAATTGACATTTTGATGTATATCTTTTCAGTCTTTTCCCTATGCATATATAAATTTATGTAGTTTTTATTCCTTCATATTTCACTTTTTCAGTTAAAATATATTTCAATTATCTTCTCCCACATATTCACCTACAACAGTATTCCAAATGGCAGTGCTGTGGTGTACCACACCAAGGTCCAACGATGAAGCTCGCCTTACTGTCTCTTCCAATTTGTTTTTCTGAGCCCACCAGAGACAACCTTTGATTGGATGAGGCAGAATAGTGTCCTTGTTAAAAGCATGGACCCTGGACTGTAGTGTCAGGCTATCTGGACATGGATCTCAGCTTCCCTAATTATTGGAGGCTGACCTTGGACAAGTTATTGAACCTTTATATATCTGTTTTCCTCCTCAGTAGAATGTGCTTAACAACAGTAGTTCTTGGGAAAATACTTATACTTTGTGAGCACCAAGAAGTGTCTGCTTCCTCTTCTCATAAACCTTTGATGACTTCTCATTTCTCATCAAAGAAATTCCAACCCCCTTAGGCTGCCATTCTAGGGCCCTGAGGATCTCTTCCTAAACTATATTTTTGGCCTTGTTTTTCAGTTCATTCTGACACTGGAGGAAAGTGAAGCTTAACACATATTATTGGGGGTTAGATTAGGTTCTTTACATAAGTAAACTAGTTTAATCTTTATAATGTCACTGTGTGAGAAGTGCTATAGAGGAACAAATAGGTTCCCTGGGATTAAGTGATCAGAACAAGACACCATACCTACTTTCTCCATTCTACCTACTTTGCTTGAAAGGCCCTTTCCTGCTGGAATCCTCCCTCCTCCTTAAAGCCTTCAGCACAGCACCCCCAGGTGGAAGCACTACTTCCCATACTTGAAAGACTGAACATTACTTTCACTTCTCATACACTCTTAAATTCTGACTTCACGTTACAGTTGCTTAAACATGAAATACACATTCCGATTGGACAGAAAATGCTGCCAAGCCAGGGCAGTGACTTACACATTTTTCCAACCCTTATTTCACTAATCATGGTGCTTTGTACATAACTGATACTTGGTAGCTATTTGCCAAAAGGTATTGTCAGGTTCTTTTTTATAAGGCTTTAGTGACAAAGTTATGGGCTCCATATCTCTATCTAAAGTTATCTCCAGATTTCTGCTGTCAAGTTTTAAGAAAAGGAGCAGAGGGAGGAAGTGCTCAGGCAGACATCAAGAAAATAACGTATTCTCCCACTTGGAAAACATGGCACTTACATCTCAAGCTTTGTTATCTTTAAGCATTAAACAGTGAGACCCAAATGTTGGGGTATCTAGTTTCCCCCTTTGTCTCTCCTTTTGGAAAGATGGACTGAAGTTCAGAGGTAGACCTGATGTTACCTTCATCCACATGGTCTTTTTGGTCTTGGCCTCCTATCAGGACTGGAAAAAAACTTGACATAGAGACACAGACCACATGTCACAATTCCAGTTTCTGCCTCATGTTGATGCTTTCTATGATGGCTAAGTTTTCTTAGGTTTTCTTTATGAGCCTACCACTGAGATCTCATTGATCTGGGAAAGAGAATAAAAGCATCTGTGTGTTTGTCCATCCACTGTGTGCTCTGTCTCCTATCCAAGTCATCAATCTTTAGCTCAGGCTGGAGATGAGTAGATAACATAAAATCACAATGGTCTTAGACCATTATTAATATACTGAATCATCAAGATTCCTACTAGGCTTCGTTCTGAAATGTTGTTATTATCTTTTTGGCCTCTATTGAGTGTGGATCTAAAATAACCCTTCTTTCCTTATGCAAGCTGTGGACTAATGAATCAGTTCCATATGACTTCCCTCATTAGCTATTTTGGTACATCATGATCTTTATACCATGTTCCTTGTTATGTCTTCTCAGGTTTATCGAAGTTCCTCTGGGGAGAGAAGTTAAAGGAAGTAATGACTTAGGTGTTTCCTGTGAAACAATACAAGGTCGGCCCTACTTACATATGTCTCTTCTGTTCTGCCACTTCCTGAAATCCTCATTACGAATATAATTGATAATGTATATTGACTGCACAAAGATGTTATCTGTATTTTATAACAATTAGAGAGATAATAATTTTTATAATTAGAAGCCTGAAAATGTAGGAATTTCAAATCGATATAAAATATATATCAGATAGCCACAGTTGTATGAAATACGGGAATATGTATTGTAGTTGAACTCTGTTAATCCATTCAAAAACATGCATTTTAATGGACTCACCTGTATGAATGAGGAAATACTTTTGCTAGTTTATACATCAGCAGTATTTGGTTTACTTCATTAATCTATTTGTAATATAGGAGAGAGTCTTAAAAAAAAAATGGGACACTGGATAGCATAGCAGAAATTGGCAATTATTAACCAAACTCGGTCCCTTTTTTCCCACAGAACATATCACTAACTACATTGCAGTCTTCCTTCCAGTCTGGATAGGTCATGCTCTTTCTAGTAGAAAGTGAGTTGTAGTGAGATGTGCTGCTTCTAAGCTCAGCCCACAGCCCCCTCAGATAGAGATGATTCTCTGCTTTTTTTTTCTTTTAAGATTTTGTTTATTTATTTTTAGAGAGGGGAAGTGAGAAAGAAAGAGAGAGAAAGAACAATGTGTGGTTCCCTCTCGCACACCCTCAACTGGGGACTTGGCCCACAACCCAGGCATGTGACCTGACTGGGAACCAAACCGGCGACCCTTCGGTTTGCAGGATGGTGCTCAACCCACTGAGCCACACCAGCCAGTGCTGATTCGCTGTTCTTGTGTACCAGCTAAACAAAGAAGACTTTGAAACAGCAAAGGGTACGGGCACAAAACGGAAGAAACTTGAGTGCCTGAGAGGTTATTTGGAGAAGAGTTGTCCAACTTACCCAACATGCAATATATTCATTTCATTATGTTCAGTTACTGAAATATTGGGGTTGTTCCAGCAGCTAGCCTTCTCTTACTGACACTGACTGAAGGAAAAAGCCGTAGCAAAAATATTCAAGCTTGGATCTTTGCTAGTTGTCTTAATGGGGAAGATTCTGGGCAGCTAAGAGCTAATACAAGGCCTTGACTTCTTAATGGAGAGAATGCTGGAGTGGAGAAGTATCATAAAGAGGTGTGAAAGTCAAACTTTGCCTTTTGTACTTTTGGAGATGGGGGCTGTCTGTGGGCAATGGAGGCAGGATTAAGTTCTGGAAAATCCAAAGGAAGAGTGACTGAGGTTTAAGATCTGGTATCTTGGGTAACTGCAGAAGATGTCAATAGTAGCTTGACACTGGGATAGAAGGGAAGAGTAGAATTCCCTGAAATGTACTTTTAATCTTATAAAGCTTTGTTAGCCAGAAGAGACATACTGCATGTGTTAAGCAAAAGGAGTTTATGGGAAGAGAATTCTTAAGCGTTTGCCAGGAAGTTCTCAAAGTTGCCACAGCACATGCTTATTAAGGGATGGTAAACTACTTAGTTTTTATTCCAAAAGACAGAAAGGAGCATCTTACCCTTCTAATAATGTTGGGATCATTGCACTTTGCAAGTTTTCCAGCAAAAAGCTGAACTCCAAAGCTTGCAAAAACAAGCATTAATGTCAGCAAAAGAATGGAGACCTGAAAGAAATTGGTGAGATATCAAATCTCTTGGTAAAATGTTAAACAGAAAGTTTGGTTAGAACAAATGGTACAAACGGGACTTTTCTGGTAACACTATGAAATTTATGATCTTTTGATGAGATCTTTTAACTTCTCCACAGGTCATTCAATTAGTCTTACTGGAATGTTAAAAGACAAAAATTAACAAATTTTGAATTTCTAGAATAAAAACATATGACTTTCATGTGAGAAAATGGGCTATCCTGACTTTAAAGTCAACACTTTGATCTATTTTATTAAATGGAACAAAGAAATATGTTTAAATAATTATATTATCCCCACTTTCTCAAAATAGATTTATTTCTCTATTAGCAGAGCATAAATTAGAGGGAGAGTGGCTTTGCTTTCTTAGGAGTGTGAGGGCATGTGAATGTGCCACTCAGAGGATTAGAAGTCAAACAGCCTTAAAGAAGGCAAATCTGCTCCTTGACTCATGCTCCCTCTGCTGGAGGACTAGTTTGGTCTCCGCAGAGAAAAGTAGCAGAGAAATACTGAACACAACTATTGATCTTTACTGGCTGACTAATCTAAAATATACTTTAAATATACTAAAACTACACTAAAACATGGTCAGGAGAAAGGCACAAATAGATTCTAAAATCTATCAAGGGTCAAAGATACATGTCCATTAGTAGTTAGTTGATATTCTATTCTCTTTCAGTTCTAGTTGTGTGGAAGCCACTGTTTTATGGTTTTATTGCAAAGAAAATGTGGAATTTTAAACATATCTTTAAAAAAATGTTAACAACTTTATGCCTGTAGTAACATTCCAAACTGTGTTTAAAATACCTTAGAATCAAGTGCAACTGTAGCTGTTCTCTCATGATAGGTATGTTTTTAGAAAGCAAGATATAAACAGGCTTATGTAAATTAATTCATGTTTTCCATGCACAAGCAAAACACATCAGTAATAAAAAGAATCCTTTGATCCCTCCTTTGTAACACGAAGATCCTTATGTAACGGATTGTGAACAATGAGCCTCTTACTTATCATTTTATCTGCAACCCTTCTCTTAGCAGACCCGAAATCAATGTTTGCTCAACTAAAATGAATGTTTTTCCCCTCGATCACATTTGGAAGTATCCCTTACTGTGCATTTAGATTACTTAAAGTAGGGTAGATTTGTATGTTCCTTTTTTTAGCTTGTTTTATATTTATGTTCTAAAGATCAGAGACAAATTCTATTGCTATATGCTTTAAGGGACATATCAAATGAGATTATGAACCCAAATGTTAATTCCTAATATTATTTGTGAAGTAGGTGGTGTCGAATCTTCTTATTCTTAATTTTCAGATTAGAAAACTATAACCTAGAAAGAAATTAGGGTCAAGAGTTAGGAATGAAAGTATCAGCAGATACTATGTCTTTGGATTCTCCTTTCATCATCATTTCCAGAGTGCTCCTTTTTAGTTTAAGGAAAATATTTGTTGAATTAAATATACTAATAAGGTGGAAGCATTTAGGGGTAAAGTTTCTAAATGTGTGTTGTGTTTTGTTAGTGCCAAAAAACAAAACTGGAGGCTCAGCCTTGACAAGCAAGACTTACTTTATCCTCCCATTAGCTACATTAAAGAATTGGACTATGGGCACTGGAAGCAAAGGTAACTGCAACCTACCAAAAAAATTTCCTTGAAGCCACTGAAAAGCTCTCGAACAACTTTTCTCATCTGCGGCACCAGTTTGAATATCCGTAAAGGCCTGAGGCACCGAAGCACCATGAGGAGCTGAGCTCCTGATTCAGCGGGTACGTTTTGAGGCATCCAACACAGAAATATCAAGCTCACCTAGAAGGAAAATAATCATCTCTGAAATTTACACAATTTATCCTCAACTGTCTACATTTTCTGAGAGCCAAGTGACCACAACTTTGCTTTTTCAGAGACTCTACATGTTATGTAGGACAAGCCTTCACCAGGTGAATATATGGTCTCTTAACTCTAAACTGTGAGCCCAATCTAGACCCAAACATCCCTAAAGGAAAGTCAGCAGGTATGTGTAGCAGTGAAACAGGGGTGCCCACCATCTACATGCACTAGTGCACTCTGACCCTTCTCTTAACTGACACACTGCAGTCTCCACTGGTGTCAGCAGGATTGAAATTCCTTTGATCAAAGATACTAAACCTTATGCTTGACCTGATGCTCACTATTTTATTAACGATCTAAACATGCTACAGTTTATGGTCACAGTTCTCCTTGCTATGTTGAAAAGGACACAGATTTTATGCCTTCTTGGATATAAGAGAAAAAATGAAATTTTTTTTGTGGTTTGCTATGGTTTCCTGAATTAGTTTAAGCAAACAGTTGAATGGTCTTTCCTAGCCAGATACTTTGGGCCTTAGAATTGGGAGAAAGGTCCTACCACACTCACTCTAGTTTGCTTTTAGCAGTAAGGGGCTCATCAATGAAGTATATAATATAGATTTTTTTTTTAGTATAGGAACCACAAAAATTGTGGGGGACAAGCTAGATTTGCTGTCTTAGACCTTATTAAGGTATGTCTATGTATACATGAAAGTGGATGATATATTTCGATCATATCCATGAATATTTAGATTTTTTTTAATGCATGCCTCTTATTTGACTATAATGGACTTACTTTTACTCAAGAATCAATTTTGGCATGCAAACCTTTGTAACTCACATATCTCACTCTTATACCAAGAAAAACAGGAGGTTTTACAAATCTATTACATTTTATGCTTAGGAAATATCAAAGACTTACAAGATATATAAATATGTCCATTACTCCACCAAAGTCCCGGATGACAGCAGTTGGGGTGAAAAATAAGCCATCTGCCATAATCTTCAGATTAAGCTCAATGCTCATGAATATCACAAATACATACTCAGCAATCTAAAATGAGCAAAAGGCAGTTTGGTCACAATAAATGGAAAAACTGCAGGTCACTGTTTTTCTTAGGAGCTGTGAGCTGAGATTCAGCAGCCGTACCTGCAAAGTAGGTGCATGCATGACTCTTCGAAAGGGGGATTCGAACATCATGGAAATACAGGAGCAGATGGTTACGATGATCATGACCCAGTCCAGGTAAGTCACCAGTCCCAGCAAATCACTGCCAAGGACCAAACAAAACTGAGAAACACAAATGCTCCAATAAAGCCTGCTAAAGGGCAGAGAAGATGCTTCTGTGCTTCTAATAATGTGAGTGGTATTTTTTATTTTTATGAATCACCAATGGTCTATTTCATAGCACAAGATAGCAAGAAAACAAACAGAATTTTTATGCAACATGAAATAGTACAAAGAAACTTTAAATATGCATGGGAAACAGTTTGTAAAGCTTACTAAAGTTGATGGTACTTCGTATTTTTCACAGCACCTGTGACAGGGTCTGTTTTAGATCTGTAAGAGAGAATAAATGTATAATCATAGCATAGGCTTTATAACTTTACAGCATAAAATCTCTTTTTTATCCTCCTTAAAATATACATTATAATATATGTTAACTATATGTGACTTTGGAAGGCAGAGAACATTAGATGAAAGAAAAGTTAGATGAGCTTGCAGCTGATATTTATGAAAGTAAAGTTATATATTTCTCAAAAGACTTAATTTTAGAATTGGAGATTCCATGCAGCAATTTCTGACATGGATATTGCAAAATTAAATTTTGACTTTCCTTTAAAAAAACTCAGTGAAAATCTTTGCCTTAGCAACTTGAAGATGTTCCTCATAATTAGTTAATTAAATATCTATAAATTCAATAGAATTCATCACCCTGTATTTAACTATGATCTTGTGGAGTAATGTATATAGAATTTCTTTGGGAGGGGATTTCTAACTTTTACTTTCAGGGAACCAGTCTCCAGTGAGGCCCCAGATGGTGTTTGTGCATGTACTCCCAATTACACCAAAGTCAGCCTCAGTCCATATCGGCTGCATTGCTGACGAGGAGAATTATACCACACTAAATGAAGTAGAGAATTAATAATTAGATATTAACATGAAAGCAGCCAAAAGGATAATTTCATATGAAAAACCCACTTTGGAACTGAAAATCAACTCTAAGTTGCCAACTTCTTCCTTTACTTTGTGAAAACTATGAAGGTCTTTCTAGAACAGCAGAAAGAACAATGGACTGGCAGTCAGAGAGAGCCATGTACTAGCTGTTGTCCTTGAGCGACGCTCTTATCCTCTGCTGACCTAAATGCTCTCCTCCTTTGAAGAAGGGGGGATAAAATGATATCAAATGGTTGCTGAGGTTTCCTCCAGCTCTGAAATGTTATCATAGTGTATTAGTTTTAGAAGACTGCTATAACAAAGTACCACAGACTGAGTGGCTTACACAACAGAAACTTATTTCCTTATAGTTGTGGAGGCTAGAAGTTCAAGATGAAGGTGTCAGTAGGGTTGGTTCTTTCTGACAGCTAAGAGAATATGTGTCTCAGGCTTCTCTCTCCTTGGCTTGTGGATGGCTGTCTTCTCCCTTTGTCTTCATGTCTACTTTATAGAAAGTAGTCCCTAGATTAAATGATTTGTCTCTTCTATCATTTGGAATAAGTGAAAAAGATGAAACTCTGCTTTAAATTGCTTCTATTATGGAGGAAATAATATTAGGAAAGATTTCTCTCTATAGGTGTCTATGTCCAAGTTTCCTCATTTTATAAGGACACCAGTCATATTGAATTAGAGCCCACTCTAGTGACACTGTTTTAATTTCCTTCTTTAAAGTCCATGTTTCAGTTACATTCTGAGGTACTGGGGGTTAGCATTTCAACATATGAATATTTTGGGGGTGGGACACAATTCAGTTCATAGCAGATGTGAATATCATATGCTACTGATTATCAACAAAGGAGGTCAATTTACTTAAATGATAGCATCAGGGAAGGTCCAATTACAGATGGGAAAGCATTTGTACTTCTTCCAGGTCTCTTTACATCTTCAGAATATTTACTTAAAGTTATGCATGACAAAAATTCCCTTTCATCCACGTGCTGCCTGCCCAAATGGGCTTGGGGACCATAAATGCAGCATCCTCCAGGCTGACCACACTGAAAGCTTCTTGCACATTTCTTCCTTGTGGGTAGGAATAGAGACACTGGCCAGTGGGTTTTCTTCTTATAACAGTTGGTAATGGAAATACTAGTCAACTTTCTTTCTACTTTACATTATTCAAGAAGAAACCAACTAGGGTATTTTGATCACAAAGAAATTATAAGTCAAATAGGTGTGCTCAATGACCTTCACCTTGTCATTCAGCCTTCCCTTGCTTCAGTATTTCCAAAATAAATACGGAGTTAATAACACTGATACAAATGTATTGGATGACAGTTAAGATGAACAAATAAAACTGGCTATTAAATGCTTTCTAAACATGAGTTTTATATAAATGTTAACTATTTGCAACCTTTGTTTTCCACCTGGTTGGCTGCTCAGCAAATAGGAGCAGCATGATTAATTAGCCCACAGTTTATTTTGTGACCCCATTAGGATTACACGTTCCTTCTTCCTGGTATGACAACCCCCCCTGCTGTTTGTGCAATTCAGGCCAAACACCTGGCTGAAATTGAGTGTGCTTACGCATTGAAGCGTGCACGGACCACCACTCGGCAGAAGTTTCTGAACCTGTGCTCTCGTCCTACTATGAACAGTGGCTTATCAAAGTACGGATGGTTCTCTCGCAGTTCCTCTTCTTGCACTTTCCTGGAAGGGGACATTTGTGGAAGAATAAGGTTAAGGGAATGTTTGCTGTTCTAAAACAAGAGCCAAGAAACATCACAGCACTGTGTACCTTTTCATTTCTGCTTGCTCCTTTTTTTCTTGGATCATCTTTATTTCGCTATCTTCTCTTTGTGCATTTCTATATCTCACTGTATTGGAATGCTAGAAATAAATGAAAAGGGGCATATCAAAATAAATAATATTTTTCAAGACCCCTCAAGTGATTGTTTTTTTAAAAATTAAATAAATATCTTTATTTTATATATATTTTAATGACCACAATCATCTTAACAAGGGTTTTCTTTTTTTCTCCAAAGGATTTTTCTCAAAAAAAAAAATATTGAGAATCAGTTATGTGCCAGGTACTTTTCTAGTGCTGGGGATATGGCAAAAGGAAAAAACAAACTAACAAACAAAAACTCCGACAAGAGCCTTGATCTTGTGGGGTTAATGTTCTAGTCAGGGGAGACAGACCAATATTAAATCAAAATAAATAATGTTAGAAAAGGTCTAGCACTCTGGTAAAAAAAAAAAAAAAGGAGAATAAAGAGTGCTAGAAGTCTCTAAGTTTAAATAGGCAGGTCAGAGCAGGCCTCAATAAGAAGCTGTTATTTGAGCAAAGACTAGAAAGATACAGGCCACTGGATTTTTGCAGAGATGTGTTCTTCCAGAGTAGTGAGTGGGTCTGCACATGGAATAGCCGGAATGCCAGTAAAGGTGGAAAGAAAGCAACAGGGTAGGAGAAGATGTGGCCAGAGAGGGGTGTGTGTAGGGAGTCAGGGGCAGCAGATCATGTAGGATATTGACTCTGGTTTTCACCCTGTGGGAGATAGAAAGCTATTATTCAAATAACTTAACAAATTTTATAGAAAGTAGTCCCTAGATTAAATGATTTGTCTCTTCTATCATTTGGAATAAGTGAAAAAGATGAAACTCTGTTTTAAATTGCTTCTATTATGGAGGAAATAATATTAGGAAAGATTTCTCATAATATTAACAGAACCTCTATGACCACGTGGTATGGAGAACACAGGGGATAAGTTTCTACTACACATCTGTGTAGAATATACAACAAAATATATTTGAAGAAGAAATAAACCTTAGAACTGAGATAATTCAAACAGATCCTCTTGTTATATATATTTAAACATATTTTCAAAGACATGTTCTAATTTGATTTTGAATTGTACTGTGCATTTCTACTGAATTACATTAAAGGAAAGTCCTTGGAACTAGTAGTGCTGCTTCTCTGAATTTTACCCCAAAATTTCTCCATGCATTATGGCTGACCACAAATTATACTAAGTTCACAGGCCATGCGTTAGATCCAATCACAATTCTATGTTGACAAAATGGTGGATCATATCAGACAGCACTGTGGCTTAAAAACTCATGTAGATAATATGTTTGTGTTAATTAGAGCCATGTACCTTGGGTAATGGCAATATTAGGTGGTTCTCATCACGAGCTTTTTCCATTCTCAATTTTACCTGGAACACTTAGTATGGAGAGTTTACTCTAAGATAACAGTTTCTTGAAAGCAGAGGAAGTATGATGAAATATTCCAGAAACTCTTATGAAATAAGAGGTAAGTGATGGAAAAGAAAAGAACAAAAAACTGTAAAGCTTTGCTAACTTTCTTTTGCTAGACCTTTTTCTCAAATGCTATCCTTGGCTCAGAACATTAAAGACTGCTCTCTCTGCCAAGTTATCCAGACAATTTAAGACATATATTTTAATCCTGTCTTTGCTACTGATTATTACTTAATATGTGCTTTCTACTTCTCATGGTAAGTCTGGTGAATCTAAGTTGGAAGTTAGACTTAAGCCTCCTTGCGTGCCCTTGAATTTTCATGTGATTCCCTCCTTCACTTATCTGGGGCTCTGGGCTCATGCAGAGGAGTGTGCACTGATCATCCTCTAACATTCCCTTCCTCAAAATCTCCACCTCCCATTTCTTCACACTATTTTATTTTTCTTTATAGTACGGAGCCAACCTGTCACAACAATGAAAAAAAGAATAAAAATCATCCAGAAATTATTATATATTTGTTTACTTGCTTATCATCTCTTTTACTAGACTGTGTCTTCAGGGCAGAAATGATGTCTTGTTTCCACACTAGTCTTTATCACTTGGCATCTAGTATGTGATGAAAGTTTGATATATATATTTGGGTCAGTAAATAAACAAATGAATGATCTAAGTCTAAAAGCAGAGAAATTATTGGGAAATCTTGTGTAGTTCTGACATAAAAATTCTTTTAGAAATAAAATTTTATTTCTTAGTATATAAAGTCCTGAAATGATGGACAGTGGGTCTAGATTTTAGAATATTTGAAATTTAGTAACTATTCACAGTGAATAATGTGAATGATTCCTATAAAATGCTTCGGATGTCTTTAATTTCATTCAAACATAATTGATATGTCATTTTTGTGTTGCTATCTTAACAAAGGCATGTAGGATGTCTGGAATTTTCTGGAGTTAACCATCAGTTTTCTGTACCTGGTGTCCTGATTTCCTCTGGTAGGAAGTCTTAAGGAAATGTGACAATGTGACAGAAAGACCCGGATGCTGGAATCATCTAAGCAGTCATTTAAATATATTTTCATAATCATTTTTCCAAAATCCAAAGCATTATCTAGAACTTACATCTTGAGTCAGAGTTTCAAGAGATTTCCCCCTGCTGATCCTCTGGCTGTTTGATCCATGTCTTAGTGATCTAGAACAACCATAACCAACTGGTCAACATGCACATCTCAAGACCAAATTTTAATTTAAGCAATGATGACTATTTAAAAAACAAACAAACAACTTCTCTTAAATAAAATGAACTTATTTTTTTTGGTAGCAAAACCTTTAGTATATCCAAATGTTTTTGATCTTCAGGAATTTTCCTTCTGATTTTAAAAGTGGGAATTTGGCCATCACCGAGGAAAATATTTTTCAAAGATCTTTGGAATCTTTGGACCTGATTGTGAATTTTATCATCATTAACATCAAGGAATAGAACCCATACTTATCTTCCAACCAGGGCTGTGTATAGTCAACACTTCCTGTAAAATTCCTTTCCTTAGTTTCTATGTAGCCTTGTCTCCTGGTGCATTTACCTGCGCTCTTGGCGGATATGATGCTGCACACTGAGAATTGACCTTTCCTTTGCTGGCTGCCCCTCAAATGATCCACTCAGCATGCGCTGTCGAGTGCAAGCTCTAGGAAAAAAAAAGGCAGCCCAAGATAAATGCACAATCTGTACACTCGGGATGAATAATACATAACTACTCATTACTCTTATTATTTTTAAGGAAGCATCAATGGTAAGGCAAAATAGAGCAAATGACACACAACCATAAAGGAAAAGGAGCTCTTTTTGTCAAGAACACTTACAAAGCAGAGCTGTCATAGTTATGAAGAGGGGCTGGAAAATAAACAGAAAACTCTTGCCCTTCTCCATCTGTGTGTTTTCCCTCCCCATCACCCAAAGAGGAGAGCTTCCATCAGGATTCTGTAAGTAGCAGTACAAGCCTGACCACAGTTAATCATGATGATGGTTTTGAATTTACAGGACATTCCCAATAAAAGCTCTTAGGGAAGGATTTGTCTACCCAGACCCCTGGGATAATGAAATATATGTTCCAAAAAGATTTTTCAGAACTCTAGGAAAATCAGAAAGCACAAAGTTAGATAGTTGCACAAATTAGCAGTAAAAAGAAATAACTGAAGCTGAAATTAATACATAGAGAACCCTCAGTCTAAAACTTGTGACTTACAGGTAATTAGTTATCATTTTCTTGCAGCCACAAAACTCTGAAGACTTTTAAAAACGTTCTCTGTTTCATAATTGCATGACTCAACACCTGTGGTATGAATGATTTGGAGAGGGAACAAAATTTCTTCTCCAGAAAGCTTTTTCCAACTGAAAATGGCAGAATTTCCCTTGTAGTTGTCAAGGGCAAAGAAAATAATACTGAGATTAAGACAGCTGTATTTCAGAGGCAAAACTGTCATGAATCAGTTGAGTGACCTTTCAGCTCAGTTCCCTTACAAGTAACATGAGAAGACCTTGATCTTAAAGAAAACTTATAGGTTTAAAATAATATGATTTTATGATATAAAAATCATATGACACCATAATTTGTTCAACAGCTGATCACATGTACTACTGTCATTGTTTTACATAACACTTTCATATTTATGTTTCCTAACCTGTTACCTAAACTGGCTTTGAATTTTATTACTGTTTGTCTCAAAGTTAAGATTGTTGAGAAGAGATCTGTGTCTCTTTATTATACATAAAACAGCAGCTTTTATGATACCATGTGTATATTTCAGTGCTTAAAAATGCCTTTGATGCTGATGAAGATAATTAGGGTGAATACCTATGAAAAAATTGTACAAACTTAATGAATGCAAATGCATTACAGGCAATAAAGCTCAAATAATCACTATTCTTAGGTTAATAAGCAATATGAACCTTTTTGAGATAAAATCCCAGTCAAAATTTTATTGAACAATAAAGATTTATGACAATGATATACAGAGCTTGTGCTTATTTCCAGGATTACAATGATGTTGCATAGGAAGATACATCTATAAGTTAGACTGAGTTGACAAAGGTATAGCATGATGTTATGTATACTAAAGATTGTCAACAAAGAACTGAAAATTATGAAGCCATTCTGAGAAAATCTATTTGGGCAATGGTATTATTCTGACATAGATATACAGATCCCTGCCATTTGTGTAAACCATCAAGACTTAACGGGTAGCCACTGTCTAAGTAACTTTTATTCTTTTGTCACAAGACTCTCCCCTAAAGTAGTTGAGACCTATAGGTCTTGCATGCAAAACACATACAGCTGGATTATAACATGCCCATTTCAGCTAGCGGTCTTGTTGTGTTTGAAGTGGAAGAATGTAACTGGCTTTAAGCTGCCTTTGCTAAAGGACTTGCTGGTATTGTTACTGGACTAAACTGACCTGGGTGCCTGTGTACATTCAAGCCCAGTAAGATGCAAACAAGAGTCTCCAGCAGAGAAAGTAAGAATTTATTTTTAGGAATTGGCTTACCCCTGGAGACACAGGTGAGCTAATGCTCAAACACTTGGCTCCCTGATGGCTTCCAGGGCATGGATTACATAGGGAAAAAATCATTAATCATGGTGACAAAGGGGGTTGGGGTCATGGTCAGGGTGGTGGTCTCTCCTGATTGGTCAGCGCTAGGGTAGAGGATAGCTGATCAGTGCACCTGGTCCTGATGGCAGCCATGGCATCACTTCATCTGGTTTTGGTTGCTTTTCTGGGTCTGGAACTGAAACACAACTGAGACCTAAATGTTATTGCTAGTTTGACCAAAACTCTGTCTCTATGGTCAACATACCCAAAACTCTTCTCCTAAGATTGTTTGATGCCAACCAGAACTTCATTTTCCTGAGAGCTCAATGATTAAGGGAGTGGACATGCAAAGGAGAGAAGGTGGCAGGTGAGTCCGGGTGCTAAATGAAACCATTTTGAATCAAAAGGAAAGAAAGGAGGAAAGGTCATACTAAAGAAAAGAAGTTTCTGCAAGGTTACAGCGTTTGCCCCACAGCCCAGTCTGAGGTTGGCTGGGCATTCTTACTAGAGAAAATTTAGCACTGCATCTACTGATTCTAGGGCCTAAAAGATGTCCCAGTACCTGAGTCAGCATAACACACCCACACCTGCTGGGTGGCCTCTGTGGATCTTGCTGAGACCTCTTACTATACAACAAATGGGTCTCTATGGAGACCCTTTGACTATTGGAAAACTTCCCCTGCCCTGTGACATCTCTTCTTCCATCTCCTCCACCAACAGTGTGGCTGAAATGATGGTGAGAAAGCAAATCCCTTTTTCTCTTTGGCTCAAGATCACTCCACTCCTTCCCACTGGATCTAGAGAATTTGGAAAATACTACTAAAAAGGGCTAGATTTTTCGCCATATGTTTGAATCTTGTTCTCTGTATGATTCAGTTTTTTTTATTTGTTTGTTTTGTGTTTGTTTTTGTTTTCAGTGAGGTGGTTTTTAGCTCTGCTGTGCAATCAGAAAATCTGTGCTTAATCAGGTTCAGATGACCACTTAAATGTGTGTAATACCTAAAACCATTTGTTTTAATTTCCTTTTCCTACCACTTTCTTCTATGTTTATAACACTGTTTGCTAGTACAATTTTAAACTAGATAATTATGGGGGAAAAAAAGTGCTCAGTAACTATGGGCTCATTAAATCATGTAACAGGTGACTTCAGAGTTCAGTAGAAGCCAAACATAAACTTCAGTGGTTTCCATTTTCTCACTGAGAGGTCCCTGCCAGAGTCCTCCTGTTCTCTGACCAGAGGTTGCTTACCCACCTCCTCATTTCCTGGGCTCCAAAAGAACCCACGTAATCTGAGCAAAGTGAAGTCAGGAAGATGGGGCCACCCTGGCATGGTAAGAGGTCCCCTGTGCCAGTCCCACACTTCCCAGCACTCCATCTCCGAGTCTGGTGCCAAAGCAAAGGTAAACAGCCTCCATCTCCATTTAGCAATGCTCTTGTTCAGATGCTTCTTCTTTTCTGTGAGTATCAATGGCTTTTGAATGAGAAAGCTCAGTAGGTGCTCAATAAATATTTGTTAAATGAATGAACCTTGTAATTCTGTGAAGAGCAAATATTTTAATTTCTTTTTTGATTGCTTCATGCTTATGAAGCATGGACATAATCACAAACAAATCAGCGTGTGTTTGAAATATACTTTTTAAAGAGGTAGTTAAATAATTTTATCTCAAGCTGGAATGCTATGCCATCTCAAAATTAGCTGCACAGCAATGATAGTTGAGGCCCTTAGACAGTAATGAAAAAAATCAGACATAACTTCTTGCAAGTAGGAAATTTATAAACCTTTATCTATATTCTGGGTAAAAGCTATTAAGGGAAACCTGGGTAAGTCAACATGAGGCTGAGCTAAACTCATTTCAGTATTATAAATGGGAGATCTGATCTGTCACTGAGAACACAGTTTCCATATATTGTGTGTTACAGCAATCTACTGCAAAGCTGAAATAGTAAATAACTGAAGAATTAAAAAATGTTAATATTTTATCAGTAAGGAATTTGAGACTTTTGATATTTTACCAATATTTTAGTAAAAGACCTACTCCAAAGAAGTACTTGAATGTTCAATTAAATTATATTTTGTCACTTAAAATTTTTCATTTGAATTTAGAATTTAGATACCTTTTGGTCTCACATAAAGATAAAACAAATATGTTTTCAGGATGAAAATGTTCATTTATTTGCTGCCTAGAGAAAAACCAAAGGTAATGGTATTGAAAAAAATCACACTGATCTTCAGGGAAGGTCTTGGTCTCTCTTCTCTTAGGGGAAAGACAGTGTTATTAAGGTCTTCAGCATCTCAATCTCTTCATCATGGCATGTACTAGAAGGGCCAGTTTCCTAGAAACTCCATCTAGTGGTTTAATATAAAAATATTGGTCTGCCAGCTTGGCCGCTGGAACTGGGAGGCACAAAGCTTCAAGTGTCTGGTGAAAAATAATGAACTCTTTTGTCTTGTCAGAGTGAGGAAATTCTCCATTATGCAGGCATATGTAATCCCTTTATTCCTACTCCCTGGAGGAGGATCACAGTGAGGCATTTTCCTTTTCCCAGTAGGGGTCAATGTTATGCCCTTTCTACCTTTGAAAGTAAAACAAGCCTAGGACCCCTGATGATGATTCAAATGTGGGAATATTCTTCAACAAACACATATTCCCAGTTGCAAAAATATTACCCCTGGTTTCTTGCCAAGCCTTTGAAAAAAACATATGAAAGATTGATTCTTTTTTTTTTTTCTTCTCTGCATTGCCTTTGTGCTGTGGAATTTCAATCACCCCTTACATGACAGCCGTGTATATAATCTTCTATAGAGGCTCAGGGAAGTGAGTCACGTCTTAAGAAATTGTCTCTATTTTTCTTGACATTTCTCCATCTAAAATATTTTTAAATTGGTTCAAAGATTATGGTTATTCGAGAGATCTTCGGAGCTTTATTAGCCTTTAAACACCACTAGTTGTTTGTAGAGACAGTAACAGGGCGTCCTCAGTTTCATTCCTCTCTTTTTCCATGTCTTCTTTCTTAATGCTCCAGTACAAAGGTGTTGGTATATTCTGTAATGAAAAAAAAGAGGCTTATGAGTCTTCAAATTATTTTCATTCATTGTAGCAAAGTTAGATTACATGATACCATCTGGTATTAAATATAATTACCATCTGAAGGAACTGCAATGTAACTTTGCAGAGCATTAACTATGAAGGATTTTACTCAAATCTTCAGCTCCACAAGGTAATACATTGTAAAATGTTATCCGATGTCAGTTAACATAGTGTAATCACATTGACAGACAATAGGAAAATAGTCCTTCCATGATCCTTACGTAAACTATGGTAGAATTGTGTAAGAAAATAGATAATGATTATTTCCTGGACTGGGCTCTTACCTGACTCCACTGAAGTGGCAAAGTGGCAAGGTGATTGTCCAAAGTAGAGACAATAGCAGATACTAATGGGTGAGATCCTCTGTGATGGGCTTTGGCTGGGATGAGGAAAAAGCCACACTTTTATCATGGTGAATATTCCATTCCTTTGTGAATCAGCCCAGTCCTGAGTAAATGGATGTGGCTCTTGAATAGCAACAGCAGATTAGTTCTTTCCAATCTCACGTCATTAATAAAAATTTCATATACGCAAATGTAAATAGATATCTATTACAGGGCAAACTAGAACCTCACTGTAGAATGAAAAATAAAAGAAGGCTTTAATGTCTTATCCTATATAGGCACCTCAATGAAAAAGAAAATTGAGACATGGCTCAACTCTTTGTACAAACACATAAAAATTACAACTAAAATATAGAAAAACCATCACTCAGGAATATCAGAAATAACTCTGAATGGAAGTCTGATGACTATGGAATTAAAGAAACCACATCCATCCAGACTGGCGGGAGGGGCACAGACATGGAAACAGCTGGTTCCACACCCACATTGATAAAAAATCGGGAAGGGTATCTCAGGAGCGATGAGTCTCAGCCCCATACCAGGCCCCCTAGCCCAGGGTTCCAGTGCCAGGAAGATAAGTCCTCACAACTTCTGGCTGCAAAAACCAGCAGGGAATGAGTTGGTGGAAGAAACTTCTAGAGCTCCAAGCGGTTCCTCTTAAAGAAACCACACACAGAGTAGCCTACTCAGTCTCACTCCCTCTGAGCTACAGCACCAGGGTTGCAGCTTGAAAGTCACCAGTGGCATACAGGGAGAAACTGAAGTATCTGGCATCAAGGTGAGCAGAGGCCATTGTCCCTTTTCTAACCCCTTCCCCCACAGAGCCACAGAGCTGGCAAGCTGGTGCCATATCTGAGACTCCATCAACCTGGCTAATACTGTTTGAACCACCTTGGAGATCCCCTGGGACTCTGCCCTACCCAATTTACAGGCCCACCTAACCTGCTTTTCCACAGGAACGGCCGGTCTTTCTTCCTAAATCGTATCAAACAAGCAACAGTTGGGTTCAGTGAGCCCTACAGACAGCCAGATTAGAGTCACAGCTAGGCTTCACCTAGGAATCTCCAAGTCCAGCACAAGTAACAACCATCTCACATTGCTTTACAGCTCAGGCAGGGTGCCCCGGGCAAAACACAGGTCGGGGCTGACCTTGGCCTGCTCCACCTGGGGAACCCCAGAGCCAGTGCACCCAGTGGAAAGCTACAGGCCATGTCGGAGCACCACCATCTGCCCCTGCACAGCTGATCCACCATGGACTGCAGAGGCTGGTGTCAGTGGTCCCCTCCCATTGACCTTTCAACAGCAACCAAGGCTCAACTAAAAGAGGAGAGTATACTCAGCCCACGCGAAGGGCATACCCAGCTTGGGTGATAGGGGAGGCTGTGTCACTGGACCCTACAGGACACCTACTACATTAGGCCATGCTACCAAGACACAGAGTCAAAACAGCTCTACCTAATACACAGAAATGAACACAGGGAGGTTGTCAAAACAAGGACACAAAGAAACGTGGCCCAAATGAAAGATCAAAACTCCAGAAAAAGAGTGAAACAAAATCAAGATAAGCAATCTATCAGGTGCAGAGTTGAAAACACTGGTTATAAGGATGCTCAAGGAACTTAGTGAGGACCTCAGCAGCATAAAAAAGACCCAGTCAGAAATGAAGGATACGCTAACTGAAATGAACAATTTGTAGGGAAACAACAGTAGAGTGGATGAAGCTGAGAATCAAATTAATGTTTTAGAACACAAGGAAACAAAACACAACCATGAAGAACAACAAGAAGAAAAAAGAATCCCCCCCCCCCTCCCAAAAAGAGGATAGTATAATCAGCCTCTGGGACAACTTTGAGAGGTCCAACATATACATTGTAAGGGTGCCAGAAGAAGAGAAAGAGCCAGAAGTTGGAAATATCTACCTGAAAATATAGTGAAAGAAAACTTCCCTAATTTGGTGAAGGAAATAGACATGCAAGTCCAGGAAGCACAAAGAGTCTCAATTATAAGGGATGCAAAGAGGTCCATTCCAAGACACATCATAATTAAAAAGCCAAAGGTTAAAGATACAGACACTTAAAAGCAGCAAGAGAAAAGAAGTTAGTTACCAGATAGTTGCCAGATGGGAGACAGGTGTGGGAGAATGGGTAAAGAGGTGAGGGGATTAAGAAGTACAAACAGGTACTTACTGAATAGCCATTGGGATGTAGAGTACAGTATAGGAAATGGAGTAACCAAAGAACTTATACCTATGCCCCATGGACATGAACAATGGTGGGGGGATTGCCTGAGGGAGTTGGGGGCACTGGGTGGAGGGGAGCAAAGGGGGAAAAGTCAGAACAACTGTAATAGCATAATCAATAAAATATAATTAAAAAATAAATAAAACTTACAAAAGAAATGGAAAAAAAGAAAATTAACTAATGGGAAATCTATGCCTTTAGTGCATCCATTCAAATTCAGCAAATAAAATGTTTGAAACCCCACACCATTTGTTGAAGTTCAGCTTTAGTTTACCCAACTACTAATTCAGAAAAATGTAAATTACAACACAGAGACTAAACTTTTTATTACAGCAAAAGTGAAATTTATAAATGTTGCATAAACCATATAAACCAATATTTCCACAGATACATATTTTTCTGTATTACTTATTACTTTACCCTCCAATGATACAATAGTAAAAGAAGGACCTTGTTAAAATATCTTCCCACACTCATTAGGTAAAATTTAATAGCAGCTTTTCTAATCCAGGGCAATATTAAAATCACTTTGGAGCTTATCTAAAAGTGATCTAAAAAGCAGTTACTAGTTCAATGAAATATAACATTTTGATTACCGCAAATCACGTACTATGTAGGAAAATATCTCAGATAATATTATTTTACTATATATGGTGACAAATATTACCTAGGCTTATTGTAGTGATCATTTTATAATATATAAATATCCTCTCAAATCATCATCTTGTATACCTGAAACTAATATAAGGTTATATGTCAATTATTTCTCCATAAAAATTTTTTTAAAAGGTTGAATGCGAGTTTGTTAAAAAACCATATATATATAATTTTGCTTCGATCAAGTTATATTTTGTAACTTTGAAAGTTTTCATGTTTTGTGTTGTATATAAATGCATAGACCCACAAATTTTACTTCCTTAGTTTACTGTTTCCTGAATATGCTTTATTTGCATCTATCCACTTAGTCTCTGTATCTCAAAATGGTCTTTCAAGTAATCTACAAGAGTTTTTAAGTGCTATGAAAATCTTAGGGAAAACCAACAACTATGTGGCCTTAATAGAATCACAGATAAATATTTGTTAATATTTAATATTTAGATTAAAAGTTTGAGTAATATTGAATATTTTAATGCTAATATACCCAACATTAATAATTACTGCTTAATATTTATAATACATTAACTATTAATAAATATATTTAATATTGGGTATTAATAATATAATATTTAATCAATATTGGTATATTAAAACCCAACATTTTATTTTCTTAAAAGCTCAAGTTATTTTCGCCAAATATTGGTTATAAAAAATTGGTGTGGTATGAAGATGCTGACCCCAACTCAGCTTTGGGGGTATCTGTCTACATTCCTCTCATCTTCAGGATCACTCAGTGCCTTTCTCTCCCTCATGTTCCCCTGGCAAGTCTAGCCCAAAGATCTGTGGGATGCTGCAGGTACTCCAGCATTCTCAGTGGTGCTGGGTGTGCCTTGTTAGTTGTGCCTAGAATGTGGAGCTGAAGAAAACTAATATGACCTTACCCAAAGTTGCTGAATTGCCCAATAGAACTGTAATCTGAAAATAACTTGCCAAATGGGAAAAAGCAAATTGGGTAAGACACTAATGCTGTCCTAATTAAGCTCTCTTAGACTTCCCAATTACTTGGCCCAGCTTCAGGAAACTGGGAGCTCTGGGTCTAGACAAGAGAGAATAGAATAAGAATAAAGAGGCCCTTTTTCCCTTCCTCACATTTCCCTTGTCACATAGCTAATGATGTGCACAAGAACAGGTGACCCTTTGGAGGGAATCATTGGAATTTAATTAGATTTTACCTTTATCCAGAAAGCTCCATGCTCCCCTCTGAAAAATCAGGCTCATCCTTTCTTCCCCAGAAATACGACCTAGAGGCTCATGTTCTAGAGAACAGCCCAGGTGTCAGTTCATCTGTCCTGGATCCTGGGGAGAAACAGCTGGGAGGACGGGGCCATCGAAGAGACTAGTAGCCAAAAGAAGCACCTCTCATCATCCTATAGCCCATGAAAGACCACCCCTTGCTAAGTCTGTATCTACTCAGAAGTTACAGAGATCCAACAGGAAGTGCACTCTGAAGGTTCCAGGTAGGCAATTACAACCCATGCAGAAGACAATGTCATGCTTGTCTCAATGATAGTGGTCACTGTTCTTCCTCTACTGGTGCCTCTGATGGTAGTTGCAGGTTCTGTTTCAAGTGTTTCTCATGCCCTGATCACCAGTCCCTCTTATCCAACTATCTTGATTTACATCCTGCTCACAATCACTCTTCTGCTTGTCAGTCAATCAGGCCTAACTTTACCAACACACTGATCGTGCCCTTGCCCCTCATTTTCCGGGTGTCCTTGAAAGATACTGGTCTTTACTCACTTTGACAAGGTTGCCTGCCAAAGCCTATGCAAGTCTTCTGTGATACAGGGCTTTTTTTTTCCTGGCATGTCCAAACAGAGTGGAGAATGTCATAGCTGCACTGCAGGCATTACAGAAGATCATGGCTGTCCATACCCAAAACTTCCAAACAGCTACGGGCGATGCCAACCTTTGCTGATGAATCTGTATTGTTAGCTCAGGAGTATTTCCACCAAATAACTATCCAGCAAATGATTTGAAAAAGTAGTCTGAATCTACCTTGAAGATGTTAGTTTAATTGAGTATAAAACTACAGGTGATAGATTTTCTCCAGTGGGTGAGCAAGAAACTTAGGATCAGCCTAGAAAATGGTACATTGATTTATCAAAAGCATTTTATGCCCCTCAGATACAGTCTCTGCTGGGCAACAGTGGAAACTTCTGCAGCAAGCCCTTGAGCATGTGCTTTGAAGGTGACTATCAATTGCCTGCATCTTGGGGGCAACTGTGGATCTCTCTTGGACTTACTACTACTAATGGAAAATCACCTACAGAGAGCTTTACAGAGACTAACTTGTTTTACTCTCACCTATAAGGCAGGGTCTATTAATTTACAAATCTCATTTAACAGGTGACAAGACTGAGGTGCGGAGAGATTAAGTAACTTGCCTAAAGTCAAACATCCATGAAGTGATGAAGCCAGGACTGGCTAAGTTTGGCTACTGAGCTACTGAGTGAATACCTTGATGGCATGTTGCTCATTTACTCCTATGAGGTTGCTTATATTCCCCACCTGACAGATGAAGAAACTGAGACTTTTCATTGCTCACAAGATTTTCAGACAAGTGTGGTTGATTGCAAAGCCTGCTCTCTTTCTATACTGATGAAGCATATTCTTTTCTTAAAATTAATTTATTTTCGTGTTGTTCAAACACAATTGACTCCACTTCCCCCACCAACTTCCCTCACCCAACCCATACCCACCTCCCACCCTCAATCCTACCCACCTTTGGTTTTGTCCATGGGTCCTTAACACATGTTCCTTGATTACCCTTGCCTGTCTTTCTTTCTTATCCCTGTCTCCCCTCCCCTCTGGTCACTGTCAGTTTGTTCTTTATTTCAATGTCTCTCCTTATATTTTGCTTGCTTGTTTGTTTTGTTGACAGGTGAGATCATATGGTTTCTGTCTTTCACTGACTGGCTTATTTCACTTAGCATAATGTTCTCCAGTTCCATCCATGCTGTCATGAAGGGTAGGAGTTCCTTCTTTCCTTCTGCTGGGTAGTATTCTGTTGTGTAAATGTACCACAGCTTATTGATCCACTCATTTACTGATGGTCTCTTAGGTTGCTTCCAGCACTTGGCTATTGTAAATTGTGCTGTTATGAACATTGGGGTGCATAGGTTCTTTTGAATTGGTGTTTCAGGATTCTTAGGGTATAATCCCAGCAGTGGAATTGCTGGGTCAAAAGGCAGTTCCATTTTTAGTTTTGTGAGGAAATTCCATATTGTTTTCCACAGTGGCTACACCAGTCTGCATTCCCACCAACAGTGTACTAGGGTTCCCTTTTCTCCACATCCTCACCAGCACTTGTTTGTTGATTTGTTTATAGTGACCATTCTTGCTGGTGTAGAGAGGTATCTCACTGAGGTTTTACTTTGCATCTCTCTGATGCCTAGTGATGATGAGCATCTTTCATATATCTCTGGGCCCTGTGTATGGCCTCCTTAGAGAAGTGTCTGTTCAGGTCCTTTGCCTGTTTCTTAATTGGGTTGTTTGTCTTCCTGGAGTGGAGTCGTGTGAGTGCTTCATATATTTTGGAGATCAAACGCTTGTTCATGGTATCATTGACAAATACATTTTCCCGTATGGTTGGTTCCCTTTTAATTTTGCTGATGTTTTCTTTAGCCATGCAGCAGCTTCTTATTTTGATGAAGTTCCATTTGTTTTTTTCTTTCCTTTATGTCCCTTGCTCTAGGGGACAAATTGGTGAAAATATTGTGTGTGGAATATTTGAGATTTTCATGCCTACATTCTCCTCTAGGATTTTTATGGTGTCGTGACTTATATTTAAGTCTTATCCATGTTGAGTTTATTTTTGTGTGTGGTGTAACTTGGTGGTCGAATTTCATTTTTTTTGCATGTAGTTATCCAGATCTCCCAACACCATTTGTTGAAGAGACTATTTTTACTCCATTTTATGCTTCTGTCCCCCCTTTGTCAAATATTAATTGACCATAGAGACATGGGTTTATTTCTGGGCTCTCTATTCTGTTCCATTGATCTATGTGTCTGTTCTTATGCCAGTGCCAGACTGTTTTGATGACAGTGGCCTTATAATATAGTTTGATGTCAGGTGTTGTGATCCCTCCTACTTTGTTTTTCTTTCTCAAAATGGCTGCAGCTATTTGGGGTTGTTTATGATTCCATATAAATTTTTGAAATGTCTGTTCTAATTCTGTGAAATATGTCATTGGTATTTTAATAGAGATTGCATT
This sequence comes from Mormoops blainvillei, assembly GCA_004026545.1. Taxonomy (NCBI): domain Eukaryota; kingdom Metazoa; phylum Chordata; class Mammalia; order Chiroptera; family Mormoopidae; genus Mormoops; species Mormoops blainvillei. The sequence continues at coordinate 86,650 of PVJD01003885.1, forward strand.
GAATCTATAAATTGCTTTGGGTAGTATGTACATTTTGATTATGTTAATTCTTCCAATCCATGAACACGCTATATGCTTCCATTTAACAAAGCATATTCTATATGATTGTATAGACCTGATTAGGAATGAGGCCATCTTTGTAACCAGTGTCAAGAAGGCTATATAATTATAGTACAGAAATGAGTTTGCCTGAGTTGACTGCTTCATCAGGGTCTGGTATTAGTTGCAACCAATATTCAGCAAAAGATCTCCCATGAAGACACTTTTACCTATTACCCCAGGATAACTCACAGCTACTTGTGGGAAGTTTTACAGAGGGTGTTGGGGGAGAAGGAAGAGACTGAAGAGAGTTTTGGTTCTAGGGATTTAAACTGCCCCAAAGAGCAAGGATGCGTAAATTGGAAAAAGACTGCTTGTTCTTCTTAAGGGCTATAGTCACATTCCAGGGGATGCTGCTTGGTCATGTACCTGAGCAGGTGCGGGTGGAGGTGGGATTTTAGCTCTAATTAATCTGTTGATATGGCACCTTTGTATCATGCATAATATGTGGCCTTGAGAAGCTGCCACAGTACAAGTATAGGAAAGTTCAGGGATTTAGAGTTTGTCAATACAGAGAATGAGAAGGGGGGAATCCTCTATAATTTAAAAGAATAGGGTGGTTGTCAATACATGGATGTCAGAGTCACACAGACCAAGGTTTGATCACTGGTTCTCTGACTCTCTGACACACTAGAGAGGGTGACCTCAGGTAAGTCATCTACAATTTCAGAACCTTAATTTCTTCACCTTAAAACAGCTAATTCATCTTCAAGATTGCTATGAGGACCTAATGGAGATAGCAGGTGAAAGAGCACACAGTGTTCAGCACACAGTCACCTTCCAGTAAATGGGAGAACTTAGCCCATATGTTCTTGGGGACATATAAATATGGCTGCTGACTTGGAAAATCACATTATCGTTGACATTGCTGATTGATATTTTACTCAAGATTGTCTCCATTGGATGTAATATTGAGAAAAATTACCTTCTCTAAGACTCAATTTTGTCAGTTATAACATGGGTATTATAATAGCATTTTTCTATATCGGCATGTTGTGCAGATTAAATGAGATAATATACATAAGAGCTTAGCACCCTAAGGAGCTAAGGATCTCAATGGATGTTAATTATTCATTCTATTCCCATCTCTCTTTTCCTTTTCCTCTACCTTAATGTTAAAAAGGCATTTTCATGGCATAATGAAATATAATTTGGAGTGTGAAACAACAACACTGGGATTGTTGTTCACTTTATTTTATGGTACGTATTAGGTAAGTGATTTTAATTGTTGAAGTCACTCAGAAAAGGAATCATGGCTACACTATGTATGCATTTTTCTTGTTAAATTATATTCAGAAAAACAGAGATATTATTAAAGGCTCTTATATCTTACTAGTGTCATAAGTTCTTTCTAGGAGCAAATATTGTGAACCCTTGAGAGAATAACCTATTTGTCCAGTATCTAGGAAAATGCCTGGCATTTAGAAGATGCTACAGAAATATTTTAAAAAGATTTTCTTTATTTTTAGATAGGGAGAATACAGGGAGAAAGAAAGGGAGAGAAACATCGATGTGAGAGAGAAACGTTAATCGGTTGCCTCTCATATGTGCCCCAACTGGGGATCAAACCTGAAACCCAGGCACTTGCCCTGATGGGGAATCAAACTGGTGACCTTTTGCTTTGCAGGACAATGTCCAAACAACTGGGCCACACAGGTCAGGGCCAGGAATATTCTTGAATGAATGTCTTAGGGGTGCTTTCTTGCAGGAAGACAATCCAGCTAAAGTCATTTAAATACCTATAGCTTAATAAATGTGTAGTGTATAAATTGTACTTGTAGTCAATAAAAATGATTCTCTTAAAATGATAAGAGAAAAACTAACTTTACTTATGCCATTAACTATAATTTTGTGGTAGTAAGTGGCATTCAACTAAAGGCTATTCTTTAAACTTTAAAAATTATTAATAGAAGTGTATAACCAGGAAAATTTGTCATGGATGCAAATATCAGACTGTAAATATCATATCAGACTGAGCATTCAAAATGGTTATGAAGATATTGTCCTAATTAATGATGGCAAAATGTAAAAGAATGGAACCTTTGAAAATAATGCAAAATATTTAATTATTTTATTTTGACATTCCTCCATGCATTCAGCCTAGCAGGAATGATAATGCATTTTTGCTCAATTTTCAAGGCTTTGAATTAGAGAAATCTCAGTGAGTAGTAATAACATGTGTTAAAGCATACTGCTATTTGTTTTGGTTTCATCTGATGTTCAGAAAAGGTCACTACCTTTTCTTTAGTGGAGCTGAACAGTATAGTCAAAGTCAAAATGACAGTGAATTAAAAAAATTGAATTTATTGGGGTGACACTGGTTAATAAAATTACATAGGTTTCAGGTATACAACTTTGTAATACATCATCTGTATATTGTATTGTGTGTTCACCACCCCAAGTCAAGTCTCCTTCCATCATTGTCTTTTCTGCCTTTGTCTTCTTCTACCTTGCCCAATCCCCCTTTCCTTTTGTAATCACCATACTGTTGTCTGTGTCTGTGAGGGTTTTCTCTTTGCTCAGACTCTTCACCTTTTTTAACCCGCTCCTCAACACCCTCCCCTCTGACTGCTGTCAGCCTGTTCTTTGTACCTATGAGTTGTTTCTATTTTGTTTGTTAGTTTATTTTATTTATTACATTCCACATATAAGTGAAATCATAACAACTGTGAATTTAATAGCAACCTTGGATTTTATAATTTAGGGGGTGGGACAACATTCTGTCTCTCACAATACTCTCCAGATAAGTCTTGGGAAAAAAAATACAGATGATGATTTATGCCAAGTGAATCACCTGCACTTAAGCATGCAACAGTATTCTCAAGTTCTATAAAAATAGCCTACCTCTGTATCTCATCAAAGAGTTCTCAAATATATCCAGAAATGCACTTCTTTTTCTCAAGGCATCACTTAATTTAAAAAGTAAGTCAAAGACAAATGAAAGATGATTATATGTAGAAAAGGGTAACTTCACCCACAATTCAAAACTCTGAGGCCCTTTTTCTCTGAAAGACTTTTTCCTTTGTGGGCTTGTATTTCCTTTGTCATAGAAATTCCACACACTAGAATCATGTGGATCCTGTTTCAAATGGCAGATGGATATTTGGAAATGTGGGTCTCCTGAGAACTGAGACCACTGGCAACCCTACAGCTTAATTATCAGTACCAAGAACTAAGCCCTCTACATTAATATGACTTTACTTTTATTCTAGGAAAGGCCTGTCCAGGAATTTAAGGCCATGAACCAGTAAGCAAACTCATTGTTAGCTTCAGGGATTTTCTAAAAATCCGTTTATCTAAAGTATCAACTAATCAACCAGTCTCTTGCTCTAGACAACAGGTTACTCAACTGCTCAGCCAGTCACCTATAAATAATTGTGCTTATCAAGACTCGGGCCAAGACCCTGCCCAGCTAGGACCATCAATCCTAAACATTTTATTTATTTTTATTTTTAAAAAGATTTTATTTACTTATTTTTAGAGAGGGCAAGGGAGTGAGAAAGAGAGGGAGAGAAACATCACTGTGTGGTTGCCTCTCACGTGCCCCCTACTGGGGACCTGGCCCGCAACCCAGGCATTCCCAGTCTGTGCCCTCGACTGGGAATCGAACTGACAACCCTTTGGTTCTCAGTAAGCCGCACCAGCCAGGGCATCTAAAACTTAGCTGTATTTAATTTTTAAAGACAATATATGTATATGGTTAAAAATTGAAAAGGCATAAAATAGACTTCCGAAGTGAATATGGAAGCATAAACTTACCATTTATTTTCCCTCTTCTCAAAAATCACCCCAAATCAAGAAGAAAAGTGAAAAATAGAAGTGTAAATTCCACCTGATAGCTAATAACTGAAATGTGGAGCCAGAATGGGTAGGATAAACATTGAAGGTAGAAAAGACACAAAGGTATTATCACCACTTCTTCATCCCCCACCCACAGTACTACCCTACCCAGAGGAGTAATAGTTACCTGCCCCTAACAGGTACTTGTTACCTATTGTGCATCTTGGAAAGTCCTACATTATTTTTTCTTTATTGAAATATAATTGATATATAGCATTATATTAGTTTGAGGTGCACAGCATAATGATGTGATATTTGTATACATTGTGAAATGACCTAGACTTTTAGATCAAGAATTCTCTGCCCAATCTCAATCAGATCTCCCCATCTAAAGGCATTTAAACTCAAACTCAAATCCTTAAAAATATCCATCCCAGTTATCCCTTCTGAGACATTATTAAGGCTGTTGAAATGTAAGAACTACAGAATATTACTTTGCTTGATCAACAGGTTGGTCAGATGACATTTTGGGGCAGCCTACATGGCAAAGGCAGATGAGAAAACTGAGGATCAGATAAATGAGCTGCTCACGGTTATAGAGAAGCAGAGCCAGGCATCAGTTCAGACCTTCTAACACCAAGTCCAGTATCCTGTCTTAGAGCTGGAGGTGGGGGCTGTTTTAACAGCACATCCTCCAGCCTTTAAATTCACAGCACATTAGAGCAGAGGCTCGGGCAGGAGTGAGAAGACACTGAGTGGTGGAAACCTTTTCCTTCTTCCCCATTTTGTGTAGAGCTATTCGAATCATTTACCCTGAAATGACTGTAAATGTTTTGCTTTTTTTCTCTTTAATTTCTTTTCTCTCTTTTCTTTTTTCTTTTTAGTTGTTGTTTCTTAAAAAACAGCATAGAAAAATGCCCATGAACAACCTGTATACACAGACTCAATCTACTCTTAACTTTCTAATTTTTGGGTTACACTGTAATGCAGGATTGTTGTTGTTGTTGTTGTTAGTATTGCTTTTATAATTATTAGTGTGAAAAGATAAGTACACCTAGAGAAACTATGCATTTGGCATCTTACACTTGGCCTGAATTCTTGCAGAGACTAGTGTAGCAGAGATGAGGAAAACATTTTTGCAGAAGAAAAGAGCTAAATGGCTATTCCAAAGATCAAATTTGTATTCTTAAACAAAATCTTAATTTTTATTTCTAACTGTAGTCTCTTATGTCCTCAGGTTCACTGGTGACATAGCTTAGGCAGCCTCAAGGAACTCCCTCTCATTTGGAGTGTGTCAGGCTGTGGTAAAATTCTATTGCCTCTGGGTGTCCCTCAAACTGCACAATGTTAGGCAAGTCTGAGGGTATCCCTATTCTCTGATAGTTTTAAAATTTTTGCTCAGGTAACTTACACATTTTCTCTTTCTAAAACGACTTATGTACACTTACAAATCAACATCTAAGTTTTTTCATTGGGGAATCTCATCCATCCAATCCTTTCAATTTTATGCCATCAGGCACATATGAAGTTAGTTTTCATTGCCAAACCAATCAGCTAAATCTCTCAGGAAAAAAAAAACTGACTTTATTTTTCAATTCAAATAATGTACTAACACATGACCTTGTGACAACTATGTCATTTCTAAGGCTTAACCCTAACGTAGATAAATTCTTGGAAGGAGGTTTTCCAGAAATTTGTCACCTGGATAGACAAGAAGGTGCTGCTGGATTGGGATCATCCTTCTGGAGAAAGCCATGAGGGAAGAGTTCCTGTGCTTGGCAACCCAGAGGATTTTATATTCCAGAGCAATACCCTACATGGTTTCACCTTTCTCTTGAATTGATGGGCGAGAGTTTCGCCTTTCTTCTGTAAACTGGAGAGAGGTGAATGAGGAAAGGGTGTTGGAAAGGATAAAGTAGAAGATCAAATTTAAGAAAGAGTTCATAGGAAAGTGAGGCCTGGAAATTGCTTCCTTCCAAGTATCTCCATCTGCCCATGCTCTGAAGGTCTCTGGGAAGCCCTAGGACAAATTCACATTAGTTGAAAGACAGTTACTCTGGACATGTGAATAAGGTCATTTTGGTTGCTATTGGGTAAGTGGATGCTGAATAAAGACTCAGAGTATTACAATCTCCTTGTGGGCTGTTTCTGGTTGAGACAGAATTCTCTTCCTTATGAGCACATTGACACCTGCAGGGTTGGTCCAGCACATGATTTGTTTTGTGTGGGCTTGGGAGAGTCTTCAAGACCCTAGGAGATGGCCCTGCCATGAACTTGTCTAGTTACAGTTGATAAAAACCCTGTAGTACAAGGCAGTATTCAAGGCCAGAATCATGTGCTATTGATCGTAATGCCAGAATTGAGCCAGTTGAAAGGAAATGAAAGTCGAGACTCACGATGTTATAAATTTACTTAGACGCTTTCCTTTCTTTATTTCAATGAGACTTTTTAGGTTTATTTCATCATATTCTCTGGTGATAATATGGAAGCCCCGGAAATATATATTCTCATTTTATAAAAGGCACTCCAATACATACTCAACTCTATGCATGAATCATCAGCTAATACAAACAATGAATACACAGAATATTGTTCTGATTAGTCAGGATTGTCTTTGGCATATAAATTTAAGGTACTATTTAAAAATTGAAATGGTTTCTCAAATCATATATTAGCCTTATTTCTTCATTAATTTTCCAAGTTATAGTGATATAATTCTGGAGAAAATGCTTTAATGATGCTTCCAATTAATGAAGGTAGAGTAGATGAGCTCCTATCCCTTCATAAAAGTTTGAAGACGGCTTCCTGGTAAAAAATTATATGTTTACATTGTTCATAATTCCTCTTCAAGCTCCCAATATTTAAAATGTTATTTACAGATGTCTATGTAATATATGCACCAATAAATTATGTTCCAAAGCTCATGCATTTTTATAATGATCGTATTATTTTATATCATGACAGTCTTGTAAAATACTCTTAAGTAGCTTAGTTTTCCTTTCTAATATTTCATTTCAAGGCACATTTTAAAAATCAGCATTAAAATATGTTTTTATAAGCATTCTAAAATGTTTTTGAGTCTTATAGACTTTAAATAAATTTATTCTTAATAAAATAATAAATCACAATTACTTTTTAAAAGCTTACCCTTTTACCATTTTTCACTTAGGTTGTGATCAGGCCTTTAGCTATCACAAAAGACATAAAACTAGTAAAAATAAAAGTAAGCTATTTTCATCCTTTTTGTAAAAGTTTATGATTATAATTTATGAAAATAAAATAAATGGCCAATTGAGCTAATAAAATATTACTGTTCCAGGAAAGAAATTAATAATGTATTTGATATAATTTACAAGTACATAGTTAACCACATCTACTTTCTAGCAGAAAGTATAATATATTGATACTCAGAAAATGAATTTATTAAAAAAGCTCTTTTTTGCTTAATATAATCCAACTCTGTTTAAATATGTATCAACATTTAACATTGTTACCTTAAGATTTTAGTGACTGCAGTCTCCTTTTCTAGAAGATTCCTTGCCCTGATGCTGAAAACAGACTTGCGAAGCTGTAAAATTATGAATATGACTTTAGTTTTATAATATGAATGGATAATATACTCACAAATCATTACATACATTTAATAGATGACACTATTAAAACATTAAACGTGATTTGTTTTCACAAAAACATCATCATATGATTCTATTGTTTAATTTTATATTCTATTTTTACTTTTATTTAGGCAGAACTGTAGACAAGCTTGTCATAGCTCTGGGGGTGATGTGCTGGCAATGCTCACTAGTAATGTGACCTTACACCTTGATGGGTTATTCAGTTTCCTAAAAATTTAACTTAGAAATGAATATAGGACTCTTTATTGTCACTGGTCAGTAAAATTTCCTTAATCCACATTGCATCTGTTTTAGGTTTTTTCCCTGTGACACAATGCTACTCTAAATGATCAGGATGGAGAGGAATAAAAATAGTTTTTAAGATTTCTTCTTAGTTGGCAATGATGTAATTATTCCAGGAAAAAGGACTAGGAAAGAAAAATTCTGGAGGCTGACTAAAAATCACATGCATTCCCCAAACTCTGCTCTGGTGTGCTTGACAGTTGCAGAAATCAGATGGTGACAGGTGTACAGGAAGCCAAAGTAAGCAGGAAAAATGCAGAGAAAGAACAGGGAAGCACACCATGCTGAGAAGATTCATCATAACAAGAAACTAGAAAGTGTAACTCTGGTAGTCAGACCAACCTGTTCATCTTGAACAATAGATTAGATTAGATTTCCTGAGCACTTACTATGAGATTGGTCACTATTGGAAATATAGGGTAATTAGGAACCAGAGTTCTTGCAAACTAGAATCAAAAAGCATAGTTACAAAGCCAAGGCTAGACACAGTTGATACAGTAGACAGTAAAGTGCTAGGCAATATGTACAACAGAAAAGATGAGAGGGATTGTAGGGTTTTGGGTGGGGAAGAAATAGGTGTGTCTGAAATAGTGAACAAAGACGTAACTGGAGAAGTGAAGTTGTAGTGGACCTTGAAGGACAGTTAAGATTTCTATAGACCAAGGAGGCAGTGGGCAAAGGACTGAAGTTGGAAATGCATGCACAGGGCAAATTAATTTGGTGCAAACTGTAAGTGCTGAGCTAGGTGGGTCTTTAAGCAAGGCAAGTGGAAGAAACACTAGAAAGCATACTGTGAACAAAGTTGAGGGAAGGAAAAAAAGTAGAAGACAGAACAATTCTGGATTCAGTAAAAATAGACCAACCAGTTTCTTTTAAACAAGAGTTAGGTAACATGAGGTGAAAATCACAGAGCTCCAACTCGCAAACAAACCTTTAAACAAATACTGTAATGTCAGCCTATATGTCCATATGGCCACAGCTGGAGAAGACATGGTAGTCTAACTTGGTCTTTTCAGCTATAATTGAACCTAGATAACATCATAACTGGCAATATAATTCTCATATTTCACAACAGATCTCTAATAAAGGGAAGGGTCATTGAACACATTGGCAATTTCCCTCACATGAGCAAAGGTGACATACTTATTTTTTTTTCAATAATGAAAAACTGAATTGGTTTCATTATTAAATAGAACACTCTGGAGAATAAATTAATATGTAGACAAGGAGACAAAAGTGGATGTCATGTCTTTAGAAATTATATTTTCAGGGTAGCACACAAAAGGCTGTCTACCATGATGTATCATGAAACTTTCTTAAATCTTTTCTCTTCCCCTCAAGATGTGACTTCTGGCATTTATTTGACTTCCTCATATGGACAGCACATCTACTAAGGAATGCTATTAGAGTCACTTTGGAAACAGAAGACTCAGCTGAACTGTCCCATCACAGTGGCACTTTTGCCCTTTTGATACTTAAGCACACACAGTCCCGAGAAAGGCCCAGGCTACAGGGACCCTGAGTCAGCAGGTTTTAGGAAAAGACTTAGAGCCTCATTCATTACTCTTATTTCATCTTCAAAGGGTGCCATGCCTTCACTATCTTTCCCTTGGTGTAAGGTGATGGCCTGAATTCTGTCACCTATGTACTGCCCTGCAGTTGAGCAGCTGACACTTAAAACATTGTTCTTTATGTCTGGAAAAACCTTTGCAGAAACTGGGGATAATGTTTATTACATGTTTCCAAAACTGTTTCTGCACTATCTAAGATTGCTAAATGGCTACTAAATATCCTTTGTTCTAAACTTAAACTGATTAAAACAAAATACACTCTTAATCTGTATAAGGGAGTACTGGAGAACTGGTTTTATGACTAAAAGCAGGAGTAGTGAAAGAATAAATATTGTAACAGGAGAACTTCAGATTCAGCTTCGGGATGTTCTTGAAAGATGAATAAAGAGCATATCAATATCTACGTCTATATTTCTCTATCCATCTATCTGTAACCATCTATTATCATATATATATCTCTAATGTATTTGATAGTCTAGATAGCTAAATTTAGATAGCTAAATATTTTAACTATTTTTTTGTATCAAATAAAGAAAGCCTATAGTGACTATCTAGTTATTCTTTCCATTTTTCTTACTCTGTAGAATAGCTTTGCACATTTCTTTTAGCAAAGGACATTTTCTGACTTAGTCACAAGTACTTAGAGCTACACTGCTCTGCAGTGCCCTCTCCTGATTCCAAAAGATACTGGCAGGCACCTGAAATAACGATCAAAACACTTCAGGAATAAAGAAATCTATTTTGTGATAGTCATTTTAGTTGTGAAATTGTAGATTTATAGTTATGAAAGATATCAGTAGTTCATTCTGTTTATAAACATATCAGAGATGTAGGATTTAAAAGGAAGGGTATGGTTGACATGTTTACATAGAGCTTGCATTGAAAAAAAAAGATTAGTTGATAAGGCTTCTTTTTTTGGTGGCTTTACTCTGTAAACCTAGTACATTCAATTCCACATGATAACCATTCTTTGACTAAATTAATTATCAAATGTAGGTTAAATTTAAATATTCAAACATATAGAGATAATTTTTTGCCTTAAAAATTTTAATGTAAAAGATGACTCCAGAATTGTGCACTTTAAAATGAAATGTAAAAGCCTAAAAGTTCAAATCAGTTTGCCTAAAAGCCTAAAAGTTCAAATAGAGTTGGTGGTTACATATTTTGGAGCTGAAGGACAGAGCAATAAATAGATCTAGCTGTGTTTTTTTGTTTGTTTGTTTTTGCAATGTCTTCTAAATTTTTAAACTCAGATTTTTCATTCTTTTCTTTACAGTTGAAGATTCTGGGCCATTTGACCCACAGTTTCTGGGAGTCTGGATTCTGCTAGGTGCACATTCATGGCATAGTTCACACGTTACTCTGGCTCCTGTATTTCCTTTAACTTGTCAGCTGGATCCAGAGTTTCATCAGACCCAGGTTTGATCCCTTTGGCAAGGCCAAAGGTAGTGTCATAGTCTTTCATCAGCAGACAGGAATGTCTGGTTGTCTTTCTTTTTGTGATGTTAGTAGTACTGATGTTCTCTGCTTAGATCACTGATTCATGCAGTTCGTAAAATTATTTTTTAAATTCATTTGTTGTAATACTTTTATAATGAGGTACTTCCCCTCATGTACTTAATTAGTTTTTATGTAATTAACTGGTTATCTATCAGCCTCTTAAGGTGACCAACTATTACTATAAAAATGCCATTATGAACTCAAGGATTTAAATATATTTCACTGATTTTAATTCATTACAATTATATCCTAAGGTAGGTCAAATGATCCCAACTGTGCTCATTGGGAGATTTTTCTTTTCTCTCTCTCTCTCTCTTTTTTTTTTTTTTAACACTTAGAATGTTTTATTGACTTTAGGTTGGCCGGAAACAATTACCTGCATTTATACTTTTTAAGATTATTTCACCTCATTAAAAAAAAAAAGATAAATGTTACATTATAGACTTGTGACTTTTATGTTGGCTGCTCTGGCTTGAGAAAACATCCAAGTCTTTCCTGCAACATGTTTCAGTGTTATAGCTCATCAACAAAAGGTGTATGCCCCAAATTTCCACTTGCTGCTATTGAATTCTTGCCGGAAACAAATTTCTTTGCAACATTTATGACATCAGGGTCAGCTACTGAGTCAGTCTGCTGAAGGACTGTGGATGGTGGCATGTACGAACGAGCAACGAGGGCCTGAGACCTGGCTTCATCCAGGAAACCCTCAGAAGACTCCGCTGACATTGGTTACCCAGCCTTCAGCTTGCTCTTGGCAGCATGGACATCTGTATTGGAAAGGTTTCCCTGAGCAATTGTTTTTACTTGGTTGTAGGCAGCCTTGATAACATCTCCGGCAGCTGCAGCCTGTGAGATAGTGTAAATTCATTGGGAGATTTTTCAAGTTGGCCCACAACTTGACTCTAGTAGTCTTTGGCAAAGCTTCCCTATTCTCAGGTATGACAAATTGTTCCAAGTAAATCTTATATGCTTCCTATTCCAAATCAACAATTTTCTTTAAAAAGCCCTGGTTTATTTATTGAGAAATGGTGTTTCAAGATCATAATCTAGACTCCAATGATATTCTTTGCTGCTAAGTTAGCCATTGTTTTGAGGACTTTGCCTGAGTTTGTTCTATTTTCAGTTTAAATTCAGAACACAGAGTTTTTACTTAATCTCTTGCATATAACATCTGTATCTCTTCCCCACCCCATTAAGACTTGATTATCAAGAACACAGAGGATGACAGAAAAATATTATCTCATAATTACTCATTAGTTTTATTTCACATTTCATACACAATAGTTTCAGAATTACAACACCTATTCTAAAACAAAAATAAAATTCAATGAATATTTTAAAAGTGTTTGCCTGTACTCTTCCACTCTCCCCATCACTTGTATACTTTTAGTATACTCACATTAACAGAGCAAATAGCTGTTACATATTTTACTCTTCATTTTAATCCTCATGTAGTCATAGTTTTATACACAATTATATTTTGAATGCTTATCACCAGTTCATGTGTGAATGTCTTAGGGTCATTTTTGGAGTTCATTTTGGTTGTTCAAAACATGTTTTTTAGTAGTTTCCTCAGGAAAGACTCATAACAATATTACTTACATCACTTACATCTTGATAACATTTTTGTCACTTTAAACTTAAACATCAGTTTTTTTAGATATAGAAAACATGGTTGACGTATCTACCCCTCAGGTATCCTTTACATGTTACCCCAATTCTGACAGAGACAGCATTACTGATGAAAAGTCCGAGGGTAATCTAATGTTCTCCGTTTCATAAATCATTTGTTTATTTTGAGCAAGGTACCATTAAAAAGGTTTAAAGTCCTGTAATTTGTCTGGAATATGTCTGTTTTTTGGTCATTCATGGTTAATATTTTCAGGTCAAACATGGTATATGCTTTCAATATGTACAGTAGTTTCAAATTTTTAAATAAAATATATATGTTACTCTACATAAAAGTATAGTAATTGTTCTGTTCTATTGCTTTAGTTTTCTTTTGGGACGCCTATAACATAAATGCTGGACTTTCTTTGACTGTCTCCCTTTTCATTTTCTTTCAAGCTTTTTAATTTCTTAAAATTTCTTTTCTACTTTCTATTATCTTAAGACATTATCTGATTATGAAATCAGTTTATGTTCTTTCTAGTTCAGTCTTCATTTCTTCTGTTTATAAATTTTTCCTGAGTATTAACAGCCTGTGGATCATTTTTTCTAATTCTTATTTATGTTGTAACCTGATGTAATTTTGAAGGTCTTTTGACTCATTTTGCAATATAATATGCTAGAGTTTGAACTGTATGTAGGCATGCCTTTATGGCATGCTTTTGCTGTCTATAGGGACAGTATTCTTATTCTATTTGTCTTATAACTTTTGAGGGAACTTGATAATTTTTTGAGGCTCATTTTTATGCAAAATTAGCTTTCTTGAATAGTTCAGTATTTCTCTTTTAAATTCTGAGTTCCTTACTCTCTTGTTTTAATACAGTAATCAAAAATGGCAGCTTTCTTGCTGGGATTTCTTGGCTCCGTTCCCCACTACTGCCTAGCACCACCAATTTTATCTGGGTCTGATATTTCCTCTATCACTCTACTTGTTGTTCCGTTCAACTTTGATCTCACTTCTGGATACTTTTCTTCAATGTGGAACTAATAGGGTATTTTCCTGTTCTCAGAAATATTAGATGCCTTGTACTAGCCTTGGCTTTTTTCCCACAGGAACTGAGACCATGTATTAATGACTATTTGTGATCCCCTAAATTCAATGTTGAAGCTCTAACCTCCAATATGATGGTGTTAGGAGATGGAGTCTTTGGAAGGCAATTAAGTTAAGATAAAGTTATGAGGATAGAACCTCCATGATTGGATTAGTGCCCTCATAAGACAAAGAAGAGCCCAGAGTCCTCCTGCCCTTTGGGGACACAGTGAGGAGGCAGCCATCTGTGGAGGAACCAGACACTGAATCTGCTGGTACCCTAATCTTGGACTTCCCAGCTATACATGTGAGAAATATATGTTTATTGAAACTATAATGTTTTGATATAGTAGCCCAAACAGACTAAGACATTATGCAAATCATGGCTATTCATTTGTCTGCACCTGCTTTTATTTAGGGTTTGGGGATTACTTAGCTGTGTTGTAAATGTTGTTTATGGATTTTGGGGTTTGTTATCTCAGTATTCTATGTATTTTCATGTGGGAATCCATGATTATAAAACTATACCAATAACTCTGTCACCTTTCCAGAAGGCTCCTGGTTTTTTTCTTGTTGAATATGATGCAGAATTATCACTTTTATTAGTCATTTTAAAGAACAAAATTTTAGTTTTATTTATATTATTTATTGCTTTTTTCCTCATTTGACAAATACCTGCTTTTATCTTTATTTCTTTCCTTCTGCTGTTTTCATGGTTGAATTATTTAAACATTTTGGTTGCATACTTGGAGGATTGTCAGCCTTTCTACCTTTACTAAATATTCATTCAAGGCTAAAATTTTCCCTCCAAAATGCCTTTAGCTAATTCTCACAATTTCGATACATTAATTATTTTTCAGTTCCAGCTACTTTTTATTTCCATTGTGTTTTCTTCTATACTCTCTCTGTTATTTAGAAGTGGTTTTAAAATTTCCAAATGTGTGGGTATTTTTTGTGGTTATTATTGGGTTTCTACTTTTATTACATTTTGGTTAAATAATTTCTTCTCTAGGATATCAATTTGGTTTGTATTTAGAATACCTTTGTGACACAGTAAGTTGTCATATTTTGTAAATCATTCATATGTTCTTAAATCAGAATGTATAACCTGTGTTCATTGAATGAAGAATTGTATAAATGACCATTTTATAACTGGCAAACTGTGTATTTCATAACCTGTAAATCTTTATTAATTTCCATGTCTCTTCTTTATCATATGTTGAGGTATATATAGATATTTTTAAAATTTAATCTTAAAATTATTCCTAATATCTAGGTATTATTATCTCTTTTACAGATAAGAAATTGGAGGTTCACAGAAGTTAGGTTGTCTGAGGTTACCAAGATAATAAATTGCAGAATTACAATTAAAACTCTGGATTGTACAGCTTCAGTGTTCAAATCTTTTTGCTACATCATGATATCTATGTAGAATATATTACAATAAAACATTACCTGCTTGACTTGAAAGATTGTTTTACATAAATTAAGCTTTTATTTATCCTATATCCTACTGAAAATCTATACAAGCCAATTTTTAAATTTTGTATATGAATAATTGATTTTAAGAATAACAACCCTGAAACACTAAAAGAGATCAATGAACTTTTCTAAATCCAGTACAGTTATAAGTATTTATATTATACATTTTATACATTTAGTGATTCCTTAAATCAGGGCTCTATCAGAACTTTCAATTAACCACCTAGGAGTAACCACAGAGCCGTTAGGGAATATTAGATTCCTTTGGGATGGTGCAGTGCTTAGATATAAAGAAAGTCATTTCACTTTAAAATGAAGCCATTAACATTTATTTATGAAAGAAAACAACAAATATTATAAGTATTTGACTAATTTTTTGATTTGGGATTGTTAACAATAGATTTCTGTTTCTAACTTGGAGAAAGTTTAAGAGGTCTTATTTTTCTTTTCTCCTTCTGAATATATTAACAGATTGATAACAAGGGGGAAATGTTTATCTGAAAAAAAAAGGACCATAAAGCACAAAATCAAGGTCCAATGGGCAGGGCTTGATGAATGTCATTTCTGCTGAAAAGGAGTAGTATAATTATTTCAACAAACCACCTTATTGAACAAGTCCCTAGCTAGCATAAAATGTAGTAACTGAAAATAAGGAATTACTTAAAATTACATAGGTTGATGGTGGTACTTCATTTGCCTGTATTTGAGTTTTTTCATGTATCTGTGAACTGAAAATTAGTATCAAGTTACATATGACAGATCATGTGATGGGAAGATTTTTCTATAAACTTTTTTGAAATTGACATTATGCATAGAAAGAAAAAATTAAAAATTTGATTGGTGTAGGTGGCAGCAAAATTAAAAACAGGTATATTTCTATGTATGTACAGGTCAATAACATTTTAATACAAAGTCTTAGAATGTGAATTTTATAAAAAGTGAGTTTAAGATGATAGGTCAAAATTTCTGATCTTAAGTTATTTCAACATTATAAATTCTGAGCCCTGAAAAAACCACCAGGAATAAAAGTGAAAATATATAAATATTAACATGTATGTGTACACACAGATATCACTCTCTCTTTGGGCGCCAGGGAACCCCATGAAGGTTGTTCCCAGCTTTGTGTGTGACACATCTTTTTACTTTTCTGTGCATTTCAGTAGACCATACATTCTATATGATAAGATGGTGTGTTTCTTATCTACTATATTTTTTTCATTGTTTAGCACTGTGCAGAGTTCATTTTTGAAACATACTTCAGGAATGAATAAATTTATTAATATTAAAAAATTACTCTTTTCGGTTCTATATCTTTAATGAAATGATTTCTTCAAGTCAATGTGAATCACGTAAAAATTACAAAGAACTGCTTATTTTGAAATGTATCAATTCACTTGATATGTAGAAAAATATTGCACAACTAGAAACTAAATGACTGGAAACTTAATTGACTTGTCATTTTTGCACTTGAATTTTACAACAATGCTTTAGTCACTAAAACAGAAGCCTGTTATTACAAATTTGGCTAAATCTTCAACACCTTACATCAGCCAGACTAGTATAGTGATACTGATGAGGTAAAAAGTGAGGAAATGGTAATATTTTCAGTTATTGAAAAACATTAGATGTGTCTAAATGTGGTGCTTACTGGTAAAAAATTAATATATGGTAGGTAAATTTAAATTATAGAAGTAAAAGAAAATTACTTTATGGTTATAGCTCATATAAGCAGGAAGACAAAGACAGAAAATTTGCAGATTATTTTTTAAATGAAGGAATTCATGATTCTGGGAGAAAAATGCCAGGTGCTCTTAACCACACAGCTCTTTGTGAATTGAAAATCCATGGCAGCCTAAAGCAAGGGAGTAGGTCTCCAATTATGATTCAGCTGTACGAGAACTTCAGGTCAAAATTACATGAACATCATCAACAGCAGAAACTACATGTTGAGGTTGGCACATCACTTAATGGAAAATAGCACTTGTAAGTAAAACTATATTCCAAAGTAGAAACCAATGTAAATTTCAAAGACAAGCTCTGCTACAATGTCAGCTCTCTGACACCTGTTTTGGAGACAGTGTCAAAAACTCTTGAGGAGAAGACTTCAATATTAGCTATTAAAAATGTGCAATCCTAGACTGATTTACTTTTGACCCTCAAGGAATGCACTCCTAAAGAATGCAAACAAATTACACATAACCCCAAACTAAAAATGATTACACAATTAAATATTCTGCAGAAAAATCATTGATAGGAAATTTTTACTCCAGTGTTAGTTTAAAGCAGCAATTTTTTTTTTATTTTTTTTTTTACCCAGGGTCCAATATATTTAAAGGTCCTCAATAAATGACTGTTGAGCAAAAGAATGTGCACTCAAATGCAGCTATATTTTAATTTGAGCTCAGAAACATACTGCAAAGATCAAAGATAAAAATGAAAAAGAAGTTTTCACTTATGCTTTTTTGTTTCCTCTCCATTATTGTAAATCAATGAGCAGTCAATTAAATACTAAAACATTTTTACACTAAAGAGAAAAATGTATATGTAGGGTTTTCACATGTGGTTTGATGAGCACCCCTACTTCCCTTCCCTGGGCCACACATACATCATATCTTTGCAAAACAGGCCCTGGTTAGGTGGTAGTATCATATAATCACCTACTCTTCTAGAGAAATGTCTTCAATGGCACTGTAGAGATTCTAAGCTATTATTATAGAAAATTTTTTCAGAAGAGCAAAAGCCCAAAAGATGAAAACAGGCTGTTCTCTTTTTTAAGTGAGTAAACATTCATCCTGGAAATTACAGATCAGGATGAATAACTTGCTATATGTGGAGTTACTGGAACAAATCATCAAATGCTCCATAATCACATAGAAAATTACAAAGTGCTGAATGGCAATCAACAGTGCTTTGTGAAGAGTGAACCTATCCAGAACAATTTAATTTACTTTTTGAGGGTCTAAGGCACTAGACAGGCAATGGGGGTAGTAACTAAAATATCATTAAAAAAGCAGACTAAAAAAAAAAAGCAAAAACAAAACCAAACCAGTCTCATGGACACTAAAGAAAATAAACCAGGACTTAATATATTGTGCTCAACTAGACTGTTACAGCTGAAGGTTCATCTGTTTAACTAAAGTCATTCGTCTTGATTGATTAATATAAGTATATTTGCCGAGTGTGACCTCATGGTATGATTTCTTATTTGGTATGATAGGCACATAACATATGCTGTGCCAAGTGTGATGTTAGGCATTTAACATACATTATTTAATTCTCATAAAAAAACCTTAAAAACCAGAATTATCTCTATTTTATGCATGAGGATTGGAAACTGCATCACTTCATCACTATTCTACTCTGCTTCTCACAATCTGTTATGTCAAGTACATTATGGTGTCCATGAGTTTTCACATGCCTTCCTCCCTGTCTGAAGCACCTTCTCCCTACATTGCTTTCCTGTAAGAAGACAACTTAGGCGTTGTCCTGTGTTCCTGTAATACTTCTTACTTTCATCCATTTATGTGTTTTCCCACAGCGAAGGATAGAGTCAGATGAATAACAGGTGCTTCATAACTGTGTGTTGAATGACTGAGTGAATGGTGAAGACTTATGAAAAGCATAAACAAAATATAGTAATTAATCTTATCATTTCCCTCCTTATTTTGTACATGTGTAGCTATTCATTTTGACGACTTAATCTGAACCTTGCTATGTGCTTTGCAGATAGGAGGCAGGTAAGAGAGCATTTCGGGGCATTTGGTCTTGCCCAAAGTGTCCATGGAGACATGTGGCCCACACCAAAGGGCACTTAACATTTGATCCTGTCAAAATGTCCACACTTAGAAAACTGCCGGTGGGTTGAAATACAAGGTTTATTTATACTTTTGGTTTACAACATTAATCCATAAAAATACTATCATGTTTTATTGGTCCAATAATTATGTTATAGCTATGCTGCATTGTCAATAATAACTCTTCTTGCATTGGTAGCCTACTGGTAATAGCACATGGGCTTAGGTAGATGGGTTGGGGTACGGATGTTGCAGAAGGGTGAGATTTATATTAACTGTGTGGATCAAATGACTCTATGGTGATTTTGGACAGGACCATATTTCATGGGCCTTTTGGTGTGGACCAAATGTCTCAATCAATGTTTTAGAGAGGACCAAATGTCTACTAGTCATAAGAGAGAGAGAGACAGAAGGAGAGAGAGAGTGAGAGACAGAGAGAGTGAGTGCAGATAACTCCCTATTTGAGAAACAGTCACTGTTCTTTGCCATATGGGCTCCAGTGCCGGGTAGGTGTTGGCTACGACGGCCCTCATCCCTCCATCTGTCTCAGGCTGACATAACTCTGTGAGGTTTACTCACGTTCTTCAAACCACTGCAGTTCCAACCGCAGAAATGGCATACTGTCCAGGACAGCAGGACAGGGAGACCATTTAGCTCAGCTAAAAAACAACAGCATGAGTGCCTAGATCTAGCTATGGTGGAAATCTTGACTTTGATGAGATGATTCACTCTTGATGATTGAGTAGGCTGCTTTTATTAACTAGAATTACTGGAAAGCCAAGTTTACATCTCAGATTATTAACAAGCACCCTACTTAAGATGCCTGTGGTTTAATTTCTCTAATATGGAGAAAAATAGGTAGAAAAACATTGACTGATTTTCTTCTGCCTGGGAACTAGTAAAACTCCTCTTAAGAAATGCAGGTTGGCCCTGGTTGGGTGGTTTAGTTGGTTAGAGTGTCATCATGTACACCAAGAGTAGCAGCGTGGTCCTTGGTTGGGCACAAACCCCGCTTGCGGGGTGAATCCCTGGCTGGCTGGAGTGCATAAAGGGAGGCAACTAGTCGATGTTTCTCTCTCACATTGATGTTCCTGTCTTTCCTTTCCTCTGCCTCTAAAGTCAATAAGTATATCTTCATGTGAGGATCAATATATATATTTTATATATATATATATATATATAAGATATACATTATATATACCATATATATATACACACAAACAGACTTACCCTTTAATCAGGAAAAAAAGGAGCCCTTTCGTAGATGCCTTAAATGTGGGACAGGTGTGAGAACGTGGGAGGAGAAAGGAATGTGGGAATTAGCCCCTTGAAACAGTTTCTTCGAGTCTGAGAGGGCAGCCTTTCCTCTCAAGGTCGAGGAAGGCAAGCACCCATTTCCTGTCTTTCCCTTAGCATCTGGGCAGGCCAGAACAATGGCTTAAAGATCTTATATTTCTGTTTGCTTATTGTTTACAGGGAAAAGGACAGGTATTTTAAACCATGTGATAAAGGTATTCAAACAGGACTATTTTAAAAAGCATGGTCTCTACAAAGTGAGGTTGCCATGGTAATTACTTATGATTGTTCAAAGCCAGGGTAATTACTCTGAGAAAATCTTGCCTAATATGTGCTTTCCTGTTTCCTGCATTGCTTAAATACTCCTCCCGCCCCTCAGCTTTTGTTGTCAGGATTTTTTTTCCCTCTGAACTTGTGATCTTTAGGTTCCTGGGGACTCAGTATTTTCCCTGGCAAGAGGAAAATGTGTCCTTCTAGTGTAGTGCAGTTTCCCCTTATCAGGATTCATTAAGGTAAAATTTTTATTTTATTGTTCCTTTGCCATATTATAGGAATCACTGATAAGATAGTCTCTCATTTAAAGAAAGAATTCTTACCACTCTTTGAGGAAAAAGAGCCTCAATTTGTATTGCACAATGCTGGAGGAATTTTTCACACAATGTGAAGTACCCTGCCATCCATTTGACAATAATCAGCATTTCCAAAAACAACGGGGATTGTAATGAAAATTTCCTGATACTTTATCAAGGGAGCTAATCTCTGTTCGAGACTTTTGTTGGTATTTATGTATTTTTGTTTTTCAGTGGCTTTAGGGTTTCTTAAGAAAAGTGAAAAAGGCTTGCCATATTAAAAAATTAAAACACCAAACTGTTTTGTCTTTGATTTCTGCTTCCTTTAAATCCTCCCCACTGAAATTCATTAAGCAGAGTTGTCTGTTTTGGGGTCCCTGGCCCAATGGCACTCGACAAGGATGACAAATTCTAAGTATATTTATGAAAAATTCCAGGAACGGATGGGAGCTGAAGCAAAAACAGTGGATCCTGAAAGATATAGGTTTACTTCTCTGGCAACCTAAATAAAGTCAAAGCTTTAAGAATGGATGGTGGCACAGGTAAGTCTTCTTGCTGCTGCCATGGCAGGGCAGCGGCCACTAAGCTAAAGAGAAAGTGTGTTCCCTACTTTCTCACTTTCTGCATTGGAACATTTACCCAGATCATGAAGGTTAATAAGGGGATAAACAATATTATTCCAAATGTAATTAAATCTACATAGGGGCCAACAAGGCTAACATGGAATGAAGGGCAACTTAACTGTCATTGATAATTTTTCTTGCATATAGGACCATGCATTGTGTGTTTTCATCAACTGACCTTATAGATTGGGGACTGCCAGCAGTTTCAAAAATTCTAGTTACTTTTAGATGCTGACTCACTTAAATTCCACTAAGAAGCAACTGAGAAGCACTGTGTTGCCAATTCATTATATTTTAAGAGGTTATGAGAAAGGCTCGAGTGTAAGTTTACAGAATAAAACTGTTATCTTACTTTCAGTTAGTTAAAAGTAACTGTTAAATGAGAAGATTTTAAAAAGCCACTATAATATAAGGACAATACAGAAATCAGAAATGGCATCTGACGTTCTCTGAGTGTGACCTACACAGAGCTCTCCGGGGAGTGGTGACAGTGAACACACGAAAGTGTGTACCAGGTTCCGCTTAAGGCTCAGCCCCCAGCTCCTCACACCTTTCAAGAATCTTTTAATTTTTTCTTACTTATTTCAAAACATGCTGCTGAAAAATGTAAGAAACATCATATTTCCTTTTAGAGAGAAAATAAATTTTCAGGGGCTCAGATTTAGTTTTGTGTTTCCAGTGAAGGAATGTTATTAGGGATTTAAAAAAAACATGTTCTGGATTTTCCACTTTCTGCATAAATGGTATCAGGTCTCCACACTCTTCCTGGAGATAGCTGGTCACAGCCTGCGGGTTCATTGCACATCTCCAGATTAAAGGCTTTTGAAATAAATTTTATAAAATAAACAATATGTTTTCCTAGTATGTAAAATGCAGTTTCAGGCTGATCGGATGAAACCAGGCTCTTACTATCTTCTCATCTGATTATTAGCTGACAATATGAACTTGTGTGTCCACATTGAGTGAACATAACTGTGGAAAGTAAAGGTGACATATTTTATTATAATAATAATAATAAATAATAATGAGTTTGTCTTTAAGGTGAGTTAAAAGTACTTCATGTGCATGTGTACACACATATACATTTCATAAGTTTTCACTCAAAATTTAAAAGCAAAGAATGATCTTAGTTAAGATCAAATAAGAACAAGTATTTCAAAACACAAATGAAAAATAGAGAGATGCCAATGATAAAGGAAATGAGGGAAAAAAAGTAGATGGAAAAGTAATAATTAAACAAATAACAAATAAAAATTTTCCTGACAAATAGCCTGCAGCCTGAAAAGACTCCCCAGTTTGGTCAGTTCAAATGCTAAAAGACATACAAAGTATATCCCAGTAAAGATTCTGAAATCTAAGGATATGCATAATGTCTTAAAACCTCCCAAAAGAAATAAGTAAACCAACCAATCAAGCAACCAACGGAACAACAACAATAACAACAACAAGCCTAATTACTTCCAAGTGAAAAAAAATTACATTGGCATCAGATTTGTCATTTACAATCTTGGAGTCTATAATATTGAGTGGTAATATCTGTTGATGTTTAAAAGAAAATAAATAAAAATTCATGAACGACAACAGGTATATTGAAAAAGAAATTATGATAATAATTGATAACGAAATTGCTAAACTACAGCAGAGAACAGAGGAGTTGATGGGGAGATGATAAGGGGGAGAAGTTCAAGTTTGGGGAGGAGAGGGTGGAAAAGGAGGAGAGGGGGAAAAGCAAAGGCACTCTGAAAGCATAATCTTTAGGGGGTAGGAGGGTAATGGGGGAGAAATAGAGAATATGGGAGGATGAAAAAGTTGTTATTTTATTTTCACATTATAATAGAGAAATATGCATTTGATTATAAACAATAGAAAAAGGGCAGTAACGATTTAAAGGAATAAAAAACACATTAAGACTTACAAAGGGAAATACTTGCAAGTAAATTAGATGCCTTTACAAACTCTAATCTTTAGTTTTCTTTACAAACTATGTTATTGATCTTTCATTTTCTAAAGGTGGAATATGAGATAATAATTCCATATCTATTTTCCAAATGATAAAGAAATAGGTAAATCAGAGTGTAAGATATGTGTCTAGAGAAAATTCCTGCCACACAGTAAGCACTCAATCAATGGTAGTTATTTTGACTAATTTTAGAGAAACTTGCTCTGATTAGTCTCCCTGGCATATACCAACTGAAACAAGCACGATTTCTTGCAAAAGGCAACATTTAGGCAACCGTTAAACCTGTGCTTGAACCTTAGGGATCAGAGCCCTTCCTTCTGCATATGAGAAAATGCAGGTTTAGGGAGGGTCTTGACCTATTCCAAGTCACATGTCTGCTACATAGCATGGGCCAAAAACTCACTTGTAGAATTGTAACACTTAAATTCATAAAATTAAAAATATTAGATATAATGATTTTTTCTACAAATAACGTTTTCTTCATTATCATCCTGAAATATTACACTTCAGAACCTCACACAGTTATGTGGTTTTGTTCTCTAACATATATGCTTAAGAAAAAATTGGTTATCTGAGACAGTGATTCTTACTTTTTGGTCAATATATTTGTTATCCTCAATTGCAGACCGTTTGGAGTGATCACATGATGAGGAAGAGGCTGACGGAAGGCTTCTTAAGAGGCAGCAAGTGTCCTGCTGCTGGCGATCAATAAACTGCTTCATAAAACTTTCCCTTTGCAAATGAAGTACACATACATAAGCATTATTAATGAAATGGAGCAAGTGATGGCATTTTGCAATGCTCTGTTTGCTTAGGCTAAAATAAAGTATGACAGAGTTCAAAGAAAACAAGACATGCACCAAGAAGGGTATGTAGATTAATTACCAAAGTAATGAATTTAGAGAAAGTTTTCTAAATCTTAGTCATTCCTGCTTTAAAAACGTAATGTTCCTGAAATAACTTCTAAGTAATAATATTCAGTAATTTATAGTATTTTAAAACCTTACTATTGTAATAAGATACTTTTTTCCCTTCTAAGACTTGAAAGAGTTAGTTCATCTCTCTGAATTTCCATTCATCTTAAGAATTCTGAAACATAACCGCATTTAAAGACTCAAAATAACTCAAAGGAACTTACTTCAACTAATCTCTAAAGCATACTGAGAATTCAAATGACATATTTTCAAAAAACCACTAATCTTTAATTTACAGGTTTTTTATATTTTATATTTTCAGGTTTTAATTATTTTAAAGAAATCAGAAATGCAAGCATATCTCCATTTAAATTTTAAATATTATTGTACCACATCTAGTCTCATATTTTTATTATTACCCCATAAAATTGTTTTTAAAACTAGTTACATAAAAAGGTCAAATTTCATATTATTCCAGTTCTGTTTTTAATTTTTGAGCTATAACTGGAAGAATTTCCTTTAATTTTAAAAAATAAATGTTTTAAAGCATCTTCTATGCAACTGCTTAACTGGAGGGCAAAGTGGTAGAAGATCAAATTGGTACGAGGGAGTAATGCCATGGCTCTTCTTTCAAAAAGTGGAAGACAAATTATACTGTAATTAGACATGACATTCTAAACAAATGCTGTAACAGTAGTATGGAAACCTGGCCAGTGGCATTTCTCTATTGACTTAAAGATAAAAGGGCCACAGAATCCATTTTATCCTACATGGTTGAGGGTCAGAGATTGATGTCTATCTGCAATCTCGAGCAACTTCACCAGTCACCTGGGAAGCCAAATCCCTGAGGAGCATCTCAGGGAGAAGCAGTGGGAAGCAGCCTTCTTGCCTAGGCTAATGCCCTGGCCAGATGACACTGCTCAGAATCTACTGCTTAAAAGGATCAATGGTTTTTAAAACAGGGAGAGACAGTAGCAAAATAGAGAATAATTTAAAAAATAAAAAAACCCACATCCACAGGAGTTTCAAAGAAGAGCTGAATTAGATTTAAGACAAGCCTTTTACAGTGCATTTGAGATAAACAAAGAAATACTTTAATACCTGATTTTAGGAACTGTAAAATCTGAAGGAAGCTTTGAGATTTTCACCATTTGTGGTCTGTTCGGAAATTTCTCAAAGATTCGAAGACGCAAAGGGAGCTTTTCTTTGGTGTCTGCATTTGCTTCGCTTTGCTTTAACTGAAGAAAAAAATAGAAAGAAGTAAAGGGGGAAAACTATGGCATGGTAAATCACAGATTAACAAATTTTTAAAACGAAAGAAACAATGAGTTGTTACATGAAGAAACAGTAGATGGCAGCAAAGCATTACCAAGCATACTTCTGTCCCCTGCCATCTATTGCTCTTTGAGCGCTCAAGCTCAGCATCAGGAAAACAGAAACTAAACTAAACTAAACTAAAAACTAAACAAGAAAAAAAATTAGAAGAAAAAATTTATGTGATTTTATTTCCAAATGTAAGCCCCTTTTCATACCAAACATTTTACTGTTGACTCATTTATCACTAACAAACTTAACAAACTTAAACAATAAAATTTGTTTTATAAATATGTGCTAGAATTATAAACCAAAAGAATGAAAAATAATAAATGAAAATTCTAAGTGGTAATATTTGTAAAGAGGAAAAATGTCAAGAAAATTGGTAATTTACTATAGCAGATTAAAAAGAAAATATCAAAATGAAAACAAGACATTTGGGACTTAAAAGAAGACTTTTCTGTTCAGTTGTAAAGATGCTTGGGAATTATTACATTATGTGCCATTAAGTATTTCTGCAAGAAATGATAATCAAATGGTATGTATGTATGCATGTATTATTCTATAAGATGGTTTTCATATATCTGCAAATCAGGTTTTGGGGAAGCCTAGGCTTAACATCACAAACTAGAAGAAATGCTGAGCGAAGGAGGCACCATAAAGGTGGACTTGGCTGGCAGAATTCTGATACGAAAAGTGAGGTAGTTGCTTCTATATGTTCGGACCCTTCCTGTTTCCCCTCCCATGGTTGACTTCTCTTGAGGCTCTTCCTTACTTCCCTTGATTATTCCCCTCCTCCTTGACCTCTCTACAGACTGGAATTCACCTCTCCAAGTCCACTTCACTTCCCGTTCTGACTCTGCAAATTGCATCTTTGAACACAGGTCCTGTTCCAAGAGTACATCTAATTCAGGTAGCCTTCTTAGTGGGGCTAGGAAAGCATGTTTCTTTTTAAAAATATTTTCACTTTTTTTTTCAGGTGAGAGAGAAAGTGGGGGGTGGGCAGAGAGAGAGAGAGAAAGAGAGACAGAGAGAGAGAGCGAAATGGATTTGTTGTTCCACTTATTTACACATTCATTGGTTGTTTCTTGCATGTGCTGTGGCTGGAGGTCAAACCCACAACCTTGTTGTATCTGGGCAACACTCTAACCAACTGAGCTACTGGGCCAGAGCCACCAGCTTCTTATTCCTTGTTGAGTATGCTTTTTCTTATAATTACAATTTGTCTTGGGTTTGCGGAAAGATTAGTGTGAGAGTTCTTATATAACAGGAAAATAGGTAGCAACTCTTATCTTGTACCTCTATGTGAGGGGCATTCCAACTGAACCAGAGAAAACATGAGACTTCATTTTGGGGAACATCCCAAATCCAATACAATATATGGTTCAGTTGTCCAATTGGTTGTGAGCTTGGACTGAGATTGTTTGTTTCATTTCTAGTTCAGAGAAATGTGCCTTTTTATAATTGTATTACAAAAACTGTTCTAACATTTTTGTTTTTTATAACATAAACATCTTACTTTAGCCATTCGTATGTCTTATTTAATTCTGTGGCTTGTCTTTGGTTTCTTGTCTTAGGTGGTAATCTCACTTAGGGAAGGGGCCCCTGCTGCTCATTGCCTTCCTCCCTGCCTAAGTGGAACACTGAGCACAGTACATTCTCAAAAAATGAGATGGTTATGATGATGACAGTGATAAAGAATCATTCATTAGCTCCTGAAGCACACATACTCAAAAAAATGGTTAGCATCTCCACGAGATGTAGGTAATTAGAACAATGATTTCATATGTAAACAAAGATATTCATGAAGAACATTTTCCAAAAGTTCATCGACACAACTAGGAGAAAAGTATTTATCAAGGTAAGTAGAATATACAGGAAAAAAAAAAGCAATCAATAAGCTAAGTCAGACCAGAAACAAAGACAATTATATAAAGCCAAAGACAGGCTGCGAAGATAGAGCAGGAAAAAGGTATTTAGTTTATGCATTTGCAAACACGTTTAATTATACATTTAAACAGTTACTTAAAAATCAAATCCCATAGATTACGTTCATTGATAAGTTCGGGTGATAGAAAAATAACTAAGACACAGCATTTGCCCTCACAGAGCACATTATAATGAACAGATGGTTATATAAAAAGATAATGACAATAAAATATAATAGCTACTCTAACCAAGATATAAACAAAGTGCTGGGAGTACAGGGTAAGGAGCAAACAGAGAAATAAGAAAAAAATGAAGGTGCTACTTCTACTTTCAGCGGCTTCTTGGGCAGCAGAATTGCTACACATAACCATGTCAGTCAACATTGGGGTTCTAGATGTACCAAGACTGCTATGGATATTTTATGAGAATTAAGTGTCTTTGAAACACATGACAGCAAATGGTATATTAATCAGGACATGTTATCAAAACAAAAACATGAGAGTCTTTTCTAAAAAACCTCTATGCTCAATCCCCACCAGTGCTTCCTTAGTCAAAGATATCACCTGGGCTCCTGTACTCCCTTCCATGGTCTTTCTATCTAGTTTGGCTCCTTCTAATCCGTTCTCTATTCTGTGGTCATAGTAACATTCATACCTTCTGGCTTAAACCCTTTAATGGTGTTCCACTGCTCTTAAAACTCTCAGCCTTTCCGCATTAGCACCTGATCGGATACTTCCTACTTGTCCAGCCTCATCTGGCCCTTTTCCTACCCTTCAGTGACATAATCTTCTTCCAGCTTCTCAAAATTGCCTGGACCTGCTGCCTCTGAAATTTTGCACGTGTTGGTCTCTCTGTTGGGAGCTTCTTTTTTCCCCTTTCTTTCTTATTCTTCATTAACTTCTACTTGTTCTTCTGATTTCAGTTCTACTGGCAATTCTTCAGAATTTCTCTGTCCAACAAGGTCACTGTCATAGCATATTGGGTTGGACCAAATGGCTGTTTGCATAGGTCAAAGCAGTTAAAAATAGGCCATTTGTTATGGTTCAATCTAATACATATTGTTTTAGGTTCCTATTACTGCTATAAGAAATTGCTACAAGATTAGTACCTTAACAGAAATTTCTTCTCTTAGAGTTCTGGAGACTGGAGTGCCCAAATCAAAGTATCAGAAAGACCACAGTCTGTCTGAAGGCTATAGGGAAGAATCCTTTCCTGACTTTTTCAAGCTTCTCAATAATGCTTGTTGTTTCTTGGCTTGTGCCTACATCACTTCAATATCTGCCTCTGTCATCACAACACTTTCTTGACTGTGTGTTTCCATCTATCTGAATCTTTCTCTTTTTTCTTACAAAAACACCAATAATTGAAATTAGGGCCTACCCTAAACCAGTGTGATCTTAACTGATTACATCTATAAAAATCTGATTTCCAAATAAGGTCCCATTCTGAGGTTCTGGGTGGAAATGAATTCTGGAAGGGCACTATTAAATTTGCTATAGATAGTATTATTTGAAATTATACCATGTGACCATTTGAACACTCTATCTCTTTCCTGAGACTATAAACTCTTGGAGGACAAGGATCATGTCAGGGTGTTTCATTATTTCATATCTAGGGCCCACCACGGTATTTGACACAAAGCTAAACAATTATTTGTTGAATAAATAATTATACTGCTCAGGTGGCAGAACCTAAGCTCTCCAGCAGATAACTGGGAAAAAAACCCAAAGGGCTTTAGGAATAGCCTGAAGGGTGGAGAGATAAGCAGAAAATATCTATTTACTGATTAAGTTAATATGTTTGTGTGGAGCATAGGTGTCCCTAGAATGTCCCTTTACAACATTCTCATGAAGACATTTAATGTGAACTTATATCTGCCATTGATGAATTTGCTGATGAATGTTTAGAATAAATGTGACATAAAATTTTATAATAGTAATCAAATATATAAGAATATAATGTTTAACATATAAAGGTTACCAGTATTAAAAAGTAATCACCTTACTAAATTTTTTTAAAAATAAAACTTACTCTAATTTGTATTAGAGTTTACTCCCCAAAGCTTGCATGTTCCTTAGGGGTCAGATTTCATTTTTTATTTACCTTTATAGCACCTTCTGGAGAGTAAAAAGACAAAAACTGTTTGTGAATAAATAAAGTAGAATTCAGCATGAGTTGGTCTTTGTATGGTAAAAGTACAAAGAGCAAATGAGAAGCTCGTTCTAATGACTCAGAAGGCTTTTCAGGATCCCAGAAACCCTCTTCCTGAGCATGAGGCATTACCGCTTCACAGAGGTTTAGAAGGGCCAGATAAAATTGTGAAATATGAGTGGCTGCTCACATGGTAGATATACCAGTTCTCTTTACTAAGCCACTAAACAGAATCTCCTACAAGCAGGAGGGGGTGTCTTTCTGCATAGCAGTTGTGAATTTCACAACATAATGTTAAGTGAAGGAAGCCAGAGAAAATAAGAGGATGTGTTGAATGATTGCATTAACAGAAAGTTAAAAATACAGGCATCAGTACCTATGCTGCTTAGTCTCAGGAGAGTGATTAACCGGGGTGGGGGTGAAGCATAGTAACTGCAAGTGCGTGTGGAGGCGGAGCTCCTAAGCGGGCTTCAATAGTTTTTAATCTGTGTGTTGGGTTGGGTGTGTTCAGTTTGTAAAAATTCAGCAAAAAGTCTCTTTCCATATGTTTATTATAGTACAATAAAATGTTGTTGCTTTTTTTTAAAGGGCAGATGATGTAATTGAGCAAAATAATTTAATCCTTATTCATTGCTATTATTCACCATAATTTCTTCATTTCTCCTTCCCCATTTCATGATTATGATTAAGATATAAAAAGAGAAAAAAAAGAGGAAAGAGCAAGATTAATGTGTGTATGTGTGTGTGTGTAGGGGGTAGAGGAGGTGGAATGTACAAGAAGGCTGAGGCAAACAGGATAAAGGCAAATAGGGTAAATTTACATATTTCCATGATACTTGGAAGCCACTATAAAGTTTCCTTAATATGTGATAAAATGGTATTCTACTTTTACCCCAATTTTTTCCCCTTCTTGCTTATAAGCAGAGGTTTTCCAAGATTAACTTTACTTAGGTGGCAATGAGTGAATAATATGGACTATAAGAACTGGATAATAATTTAAGATCTTAATGCTATATCATAAAAGCAGACCTAACATATAGCAATTTTAAATGTAAATGTCCATGTAAAGTTATTTAAAAAATCATGAATCTTGAATAGAAAGAACATAATGCAGAGAACCCCAAGATTTTATTCTTTATACTGAAAAAATGAATATAAAGGATGGTACAAAGAAAGGGGTTTAAAATGGTTTCAGCTGAGCATGAAGTCTGGCTGCAACAGATAGATCAGATGATCACTTTGTAAGAGACTCACATGGTTAAGAAAAACACACTTTCAAAAAAGAAATTAGAATCAAAGAAAAAATTTTAAACCTTGAGCTTTAAAAAATATAAATTATCTAAGCTCAGTGCTATTCTGTGGCTCAGCATCTGTCTTGCTGAGATATCATTACCCATTGGGCGGTCGAAAGCCTTTTGCTTTACTGTGTTTCTCCAGAGAGTTGGGTGTAATTGCTCTGCATGACACATACCCTGTTTTGCCTCATCGCTTAAATCTTCCATATTTCAGCCTGTGCTTTCTTCTGTTAAAATATTCAAACGTTATTCAGTTTCAGTTCCTTTCTGAATGCTGTAATAAATAACTGAATTAAAGGATTACACTAAATAATTTTTTTTTATTTTTGGTGTGATTTTTCTAACAGAAAACAATTTTAAAAATTCTGACTTAGCAAAGAGTTCTCATTTTAAAATCTATTCCATGCTAATTTGAAAAATGTGTAGAGATCTGTTGGTGAATGTGATCGAAGAGTATTGTTTGACTATTCAATGTATGAAAACAACTATATTACATTTGATATGGAGAAAGGATACCTCTTTGTTACCTGAGTAAATTAAGGCTGAATTCTCTATGCTCCTTTACACAATGGGTTTTGCTGTTTTTTTCAGGATTTATGCATGAGACAGTGGTTCAGAACTGAGTTTCTTCTTAATGCATAAACTATTACTTTTCAACAAAGTTTCTCTTGCTATTTTGCCTCTGTGATTTTACAACTCAGATTGCATGGCTTCTGGGTTAAAACCCACGGGCTATCTGGAGAAGTCATCAAATATGTTGGTTTTTATTAATATCCCTATGTTACTATAAAACCTTGATATATAAATATAAAGAATATCCCTCACTAGCCTGTTGAATCCCATAAAGAGTTGCTTAGAGGGAGGACCTTTTTTTTGTCCTGGGCAAAGTTCTGTTTAGCCACGTGATTACTTGCAAGACAACAATACTGCACCCTTTAAAAATATTTCCTTTCAAAAGTGTTTATATCATTGACTTTTTTTCCTCTTCTACAAAAAATTTTAATAAACCTAGCCCTTCCAAGGTCAAATAGGAGTTTTATAAATGTAAATTGGAGGGTTCATTTCTTGGTTTGCATATGAGCCATAAGAGTTGCATCTTTACATGACAGCTGGCACCCCCAAATGTTGAAAGTAATTTCATAACTTCAGCTGTTTAATGGCATGTTGTGGTTCCTTTTCCACATCTCTCAACAGATTCAAGAGCTGTTACTCATTCATCTTTATAACACTGTCATGGAGGAAATGGCGAGAGGAGAGACATTTCTGAGGAGCTGGTATTCTGGGGAACTGAGTGGCAGCCCTGTGCTTCCTGGTTTGGGAGGCCAGCAGAACACTCATGGGCTCTTGCATTTATACCACCCTCTGACATCTCTAAGATGTACATGAAATGTTCACTTTTATGTTCTTGTAAGATCTTTTTAAAGCCTAAGGTCTTATAGGCTTTATTATGTCCTTCAGAAGGGTTCTTTGCTCAGCAATGTAATCCATATTTACAACAAGGCTAGACTAGTATAAAATGCTAATAAGTTAGTAAGAGGAGAAAAGAAAACTATTGAAAAACTAGAATACAAAATAATGGTGAAAGTATAGTTTTCCTCATATCATTTTCCCTTAAAATTCTATTAATGAAATTAACAGTTTGTTAGAGACAGTAGTAATGACTACAGTTTTGCTCTTGAATGTTTCCTCTTCTAGGTCCAGAATGCTCTATTTTATATTATATTATTATATCTCCCTTGTACTATTCAACTGAAACACAGTTATTCCCAATAGGGAGTTAACTGAGTCATAGAATCATGTTCATTATGATAAAAATTCTTGTTTTTTGTTTTTTGCTTCACTTTAGATGAAATTAGAATTCCATGTAAACTAGATGTTTGGTTCTTGTTATGAGATGAATATATTGTAATTAACAGGGGAAAAAGTCCATAACAAAGAGAATTCAGAAAATATAGCACTTTCACAGAATTGTCCTCTCTGTTTTGACTTAGAAAACATAGGAGACAGCACACTCTAAGTAAAAACAGTAAAAAAAGTAAGAAGATGTGAATTTAGATTTTTGTTCAGTTTTTATAATCTCTCAACCCCTCTGGATTTCAATGTCCTCAAATGAAAAATGAAGATCTTCAAACTCTTTTATATAAATGCCAGATATATAAGTGAGATAGCATATTGCCTATAATTTGAATTACTCAAGGGAAATGCACTACAAAAACCAAAGCTATCACTATGCCACAGTAACTGGTAGCTCTATGTGAAAATGATCTCATCTTAGTGAGTGGAGATAAATGAAGAGGAAAGAACATACAGGGTGAGGCAAAAGTAGGTTTATAATTGTATGAAAGATAATATAATAATTAATAAATAATAATACAAGAATAAATTGTGTTTTGTGTACTCACAGCTGTAAATCTATTTTGCCCCACCCTGTATGTGCTGTTTCCCATTTCTTGCCCTTCACTGTGTTGATTGATTGATTTTCTTATCTCTTGATTAAAAAAATGAAAATAAAAATGGGGAGTGGCAAACATTTCTCCTGATCGTGTGCCCTTCCTTATTCTCCATGCCTTTTCAAACTTGCTCCTTGAAAGAATTGCTTATGCTCACCATCAACACTGTTTGTCTACACTAACATTCCTCTCAACTTCCAGCCTCTCTGGTCTCAGGTCTCTCCCCCAACCTCAGTGGGTCTGCCCTTGCCAGTCACAAACATTTCTCATGTTGCTGAATCCAGTGGTCACTTGGTATTCCAGGTTTTATCTCTCTGACGTTCCTTAAGCCTTCCTAACTGGATTTCCATTTTAATGCTGTACCTTTAAATTCATCTTTCAGAACACCATTAAAAGAAACATCATCATGCTCTTGGTTCTTAAAGTAATTCAAGGATGGTAAATTGTGTATAGAAAATGCTCATCTTCTTAGCATGGTATATAGTACTGTCTAGTGTCCTGCCCTTTAAACTCTTAACAATACACAATTTTGGTTTGTGTGTCCTTCCCACATGTTTGTACCTTTGAATATACTGTTCCCTGACTGCAGTACACTTTCCTTCCACTTTTGATTAATTTATATGTTCTTCAAATATCATCTCCTCTAGGAAGGTTTCTCAGAATAAAAACAACTGGTAGTTGGAATAGCAAACATGTGCTACATACTATGCTGAACACTTTGCATTGCTAATATTATTTAATCCTCAAAACAGCCCCGTGATGTAGGTAACATAATTACCTCCATATTCTAACATATTATAGATGAGGAAACTGAGGTCCAAAGAGCTTAGGTCAGCTTCCTGAGATCATGCAGCTAGAAGTGGTAGAACTGAGATTTGACACAATCTTTCTGACTCCAGAGCTTGAGTTTCTAAACACTGTTGCATACTGCCTCATCAAAACATTTTCAGGTAAAAGATGGACTTTTACTTCTGCAGTCTTGTGTCTGTTATTTCTTTTTATACGGGACATTTTCACCCACTTTTCTAACAAAATTTTATTCATCATTTTTCAACATGTCTTGCCAACCTGCCTCTCACCTGAGTTAGCCAAGTCTTCCCCTATGGTTTTTGTATCTTTTACCTAGTAAGATGACAGATTTCTAACTCAGGCCAGGTCTCTTTGTGCATCTATACATGTAAGACATGGCCTCATACTATGCATTTATACATGTAAGACAATGATAACAAAATGGTTGGTGATGAGACAAAGAACAAAAATGGCAACATCAATGGTATCTTATAAACAGGCAAAAGTGGCCCCATTTGTGATATTTCTCATCACTCTATTGTTCTTTTCTAAGTTTTTTACAATGTTAAATCAGTCATATTAACCAGCACAACAAATCCCTCCAATTTCAGATGAGTTATACTCATATATATTGCTGATAAAGATGAAGAGGAGAAATGACAAATCACATTTTTCTATTAGAAACAAAATTATAAAAACTTTTGATTTGGTTTCCGATGAAGCACATACCCCAACTTTTCAAGGTCAATAAAGCATAATTATAAATTCCATACAACATATTCATGTTGCACTTCACAAATGTACACCTTTGAACAAGACAACACAACAGCCAATACATGTGTTTATATGTTGTGTTATTAGGGTTTGCCATCATAGAAAATTCTTATCCCATTTAGAAAAACTTTATTTTGAAATAATTTGCAACTTAGATAAGAGCTGAAAAGATAGCCCAGAGTTCCAATATACCTTTGACCCAGCTCTTTCCTATGTTAGCATCTTAAATAACCATAGAATCATTTATTAAAAAAATGAAGAAATTAACCTTGGTCAGTGCTTTTAACTGAAGTGCAGAAGTTATTTAGAATTTCCAGGTTTTTGCATGAATGTCTTTCTTTTTTGTTGTTAGCAGTATACCACATTATATTCCATTGTTATGTCTTCTTATGCTTCTCTTGGCTGTGACGGTTTTCTCAAACTTCCCTCATTTTGAATGACCTTGACAGTTTAAAGAGCACTGGGTGGGTAATTTGTAGAGTATCCCTCAATTAGGGGTTGTTTGGCATTTTCTCATGATTAAACTGAGGTTATGGCATTTTTGAACAAACACCATAAAGGTGATATGCTCATCTCATCATACCAGGGGTACATGCCATCAACATGACTTTATTTTAGTGATGTTAACAATAATCACTTGGGTAAGTTGTGTCTGCTAGTTTTCTTCACCATAAAGTTACAATGTTTTCCTTTCCTTACACGGTAAACTAAAACCAAGTCACTACCTTTGGCCAACACTCAAGGAGAGAAGAATTAAGTTTTAACTCCTTGGAGGAGGGAGTGTCAAAGAAGTTGTAGACACGTCAAAATCATTGCAATAATTTAAAAAATAATAATTTTGGGGGTAGGTATTGTTAGGCCATACAAATACCCTCCCTATTTATCCTTAAAGTTTTACATACTAATTTTAGCATTCATCAGTAGGTCTTTCCATACTAATTATAACTGCATTATCCTGTGGACTAAAAAAGGGGTTGTATTAAAAGTAATCTCACAAGGTGAGTTGATCATTAATTCCTAACTGGGAAGGTCATGGTGGTAGTCATGCTCCAGGCTTATAACTTCTTTGGTAAAAGGTTTTAAGCAAACCTTGTTCATTGTTCTTTTTATTTGAGCTTTTTCTTTTTCTTTCTTTCTTTTCTTTTGAGGTAGACCTGTAATGCTTTGAATTTTCCTCTTAGGATTGCTTTACCAGTGTCCCATAGATTTTGGATTCTTGTGTTCTCATTTTAATTTGTTTCCAGGTATCTTTTGATTTCTTCCTTGATCACATTATATAACCCTTCATTGTTTAATAACAAATTATTTAGCTCCATGTCTTTGTGTGTTTTTCAGTGTTCTTGTGATTGATTTTTAGTTTCAT
Source organism: Mormoops blainvillei (assembly GCA_004026545.1). NCBI lineage: Eukaryota > Metazoa > Chordata > Mammalia > Chiroptera > Mormoopidae > Mormoops > Mormoops blainvillei. Next base: position 122,918 of record PVJD01003885.1, read on the forward strand.
AGCATTGTGGTCAGAGAAGATGCTTGACATTATTTCAATCTTCTTAAATTTATTGAGATTTGTAATGTGTCCTAAGTGTGGTCTATCTTAGAAAACATTCCATGTGCACTTGAAAAATATGTATATTCTGCTGCTTTGGGGTGAAATGCTCCAAAGATACCAATTAAATCCATTTGATCTAGTGTGTCATTTAAGGCTGCTGTCTCCTTAGTTGATTTTCTGTCAGGAAGATCTATTTGCTGAAGTCAATGGGGTGTTAAAGTCTCCAACTATGACTATGTTTCTGTAGATCTCACTCTTTATGTCCATCAAGACTTGCTTTACATAATTAGGTACTCCTATGTTGGGTACATTAATGTTTCCTAGGTTTATATCCTCTTCTCAGATTGTTTCCTTTATTATTATGTCATTCTTTGTCACTTACTATAGCTTTGGTTTTAAAGTATATTGTGTTGTATATAAGTATTGTTACCCCAGCTTTTTCTCTCTTTCCATTTGCATGAAATATGTTTTCCATCCCTTTACTTTTAGTCTGTGTGTATCTTTTAGCCTGAACGGGTCTCTTGAAGGCAGCATATATGTGGGTCTTATTTTCTTACCCATTCAGCTACCCTATGTCTTTTGGTTGGAGCATTTAAGCCACTTACATTTAAGGTGATTATTGATAGATACTTATGTAGTACCATTTTATTGTTAGGTTATTTTCTTCTGTTTTTTTTTTCCCTTTCTTTTTTTCTTCTTCTTAAAGTAAGCCCTTTAAAACTTGTTGCAGTACTGGTTTGGTGTTAACAAACTCCTTTAACATTTTCTTGTATGGGAAGCTCCTTATTTCTCCTTCAGTTTTACATGATGGTCTTGTTGGTTTAAGTAGCTTTGGTTGTAGATTTTTGCTTTTCATTACCTTGAACATTTCATTCCACTCCCTTCTGGCCTGAAATGTTTCTGTTGGGTAATCAGATGACAGTCTAATTGCTGCTCCCTTACATGTAACTACCTGTTTTTCTCTTGCATCTTTTAGGATTCTCTTCTTGTCTTTAAGTCTTGCCATTTTAATTATGATGTGTCTTGGTGTAGGCTTCTTTCAATCCAACTTATTGGGGACTCTTTGAGCTTCCTGGACTTGTGTGGCTTTTTCCTTCACCAGATTAGGGAAGTTTTCTGTCATTGCTTCAAAGAGGTTCTCAATCTGTTGCTCACTCTCTTCTCCTTCTGCTATTCCCGTGAAGTACATGTTGTTATGCTTCATGCTGTCCAAAATGTTCCTTAAGCTCTCTTCACTTTTTAAAATTCCTTTTATCTTTTTGCTGCTCTGCCTTGGTGTTTCTTTCTGCTTTGTCTTCTAATCACTGATTTGATCCTCTGTTTCATCTAACCTACTGCTTATTCCTTCCAGTGTATTAGTTGTTTCAGGTATTGCATTGTTTATTTCTGACTGGTCTTTTTTTTATGATTTCCATGTCTTTTTTTCATGCTGTTGAGTATCCTTATAATCACTACTCTAAACTCTCTGATAAACTGCTTATCTTCATTTCACCTAGTTCTTCTTTTGAAAAATTATCTTGTTCTTTCATTTGGGGTCTGTTTCTTTGTTTTCCAATTTTGGCTGCTTCTTTGTATTTGTTTCTATATATTAGGTAGATCTGCAAGGACTCTTATGCAGTCCTTTGTCAGATGCTGCTTGTGATGGGTCCTGAGCAGTCTGTTTGGAACCATCAGTGATCCATAGCTTTGGGCCTCCTCTGCTGGACCTGGGTATGGGCAGAAAGAACTGGGCTGCACACCAAGGCCAGCTATAACAGCACCAGGCCCAGGGGAGGGTCAGCTAAGGTCTCAGCTCCCAGAGATCTGCCTAAGTTGTTAAGCTTAATGAATGACACAGCCTCAAGTTGTACTCAGCAGCCTGGCTTAAGCTCCACAGGATGGGGCAGAGTAATTCCTGCAGGTGGGGTATTGGTTCCCCTCAGGCTGATGCCACTTGGAGAGCAGTTCTCTGTTGAAGAAAGATGACCTCACAGTATGGGGGATGACTCAGCACAGGGATCCTGGCAGCTGGTCCTTCAGTTCCCTCACCAGAGTCACCAGCTCCAGACTCTCCTCAAGCATCTCTAGTTCACTCTGCCTTCCTTCTGCTGGATGTCAGGGTAAGTGGCTGCCAACAAAATTTTGTATCTTGGCCCTTTAAGAGGCTCTCAGCATTTCTATTTATCTCTCACTGGAGGACAGAAACCCTGCTGCTTTTCACAGCCAGCTGTTATCTGGGTTCCTTTCCTGGCTCTGGTGCTATAGGTTGGGGAGCTCAGCTTGGGGGTTAAACCTCAAACTTCTCAGGGGGAACCCCCTGGCTGCTGAAATATCCCTCCAGAACCTTAGCTGACACCTGTGGAAGCCAACCAGTCCTCTCACATCTCCTCTGCACTCCCTACCAGTCACATTGTAGTAAAATGGTTTCTTCTGTCTCTGCGTTTACAAGGCTTCTCTTCAGCTAGTGTCCAGTTGGTTATTCAGGATAATTTCTGTACAATTTAGTTGTAATCCCAGATTAGTCTGGGGAGGAGGTTAGTGTAGCTTCCACTTACTCTTCTGCTATCTTGTGTCTCATTTTTCTTGTGCATCTAGGTTAACACACCTTTGAAATACCAGAAAATACTCCTTGAAGAGGAGGCTACTATTTTCTATCAAGAAAGTACATAATCTTGTTAACTATCCTGTAATCCAATCCCTACTTCGCTTTCTCCAATCTTCCTTATATCTCCTCCTTAATTTCAAATGCATAAAAGAAACTACATAACTGTTATTTCCTGAAGCATTTCAGATCTTGCTCTCTGGCATATGTTGTCTATTTGGCTCAAATAAGCTCTTCTAAAAATTCAAAATTCTCTACAGGTTTCGGTGTTTCTTACATCAACCGTTCTAATAATGGTTTTCTATTTCCCCCATTTATTCTTTATTTTAATTTTTATTTCTCTGCTTTTATGATTTGTAATTATTCAGTAAAGAAGAGTTCTCCTTTCTCCTACACTTTTTATTCAATCATTTATTTATATATAACTATGCTTTTTGGTTATTATATTCCTTTTATTTATTTAATTTAAAAATTATATTTAATGATCATGCTATTATTGTTGTCCTGATTTTTCACCCTTTGTCTCCCTCCACTCAGCACCACCCCACTAACTCAGGCAATCCCCCAACCATTGTTCATGTCCATGGGTCATGCAGATAAATTCTTTGGCTACTCCATAATGTCCTTTCCATCCCCAAGCCTATTCTGTAACTATCTATCTGTACTTCTTAATCCCCTCACCTCTTCTCTCCATTCCCTTACACCCCCCTCCCATCTGACAACCATTAAAATGTTCTCTGTATCCATGGCTCTGTCTCTGTTCTTTTTATTTGCTTAGTTTGTTTTTTAGATTCAATTGTTGATAGATATGTATTTTTTGCCATTTTATTGTTCATAGTTTTGATCTTTCTCTTTTTCTTAAACAAGCCCGTTTAACATTTCATATAATGGTTTGGTGATGATGAGCTCCTTTAGTTTTTTCTTGTTAGGGAAGCTCTTCACCTGACCTTCAATTCTAAATGATAGCTTTGCTGGGTAGAGCATGTTGGCTGTAGGTCCCCGCTTTTCATGACTTTGCATATAGGGTATAATCCAATACTACTGTTACTTATTTTATTGCTCAAATTGTTCCTGTTTTGGCCTCTGGGGGCTCTTTCAATTGGATTCTCTACTCTTTAGGTATACCCTTATCTTGTTTCTTTTAAAGCTCTTCCCTACTTTCTGGTTCCATAGAACACTTGAGTATCATCTTGTGTCCTCCCTAACTGAGCTCTAGAATTAGCCATTTCTCCAAAGAGTGTTGTTTTGTTTTGTTGTATAATGGTATGTAAAAATGACAGTCTTGGGCACCAGATTTGCTTGTTGCATACATCCATGTATCTATCTACATATATGAATATGAATATGCACCCATCCATGCATTAGTGTATCCCTAAACATCTGTATCTCTGTATTGTCTATGTATCTATTTATCTACCTACATATCTATGTATCTATGTATCTGCATCTATTGTATCTATCTATCTCAAAATAAAATAAAAAATAAACTGAGTTTATACTGTTATTCCTACTTCAGCTGAGCACAACAGGGTTTATTCTGGCATTTCCCTTTTATTTATTTGTAACTTCTTTCTCCAACAGTGTGAAATATGGCTCTCATTATTTACAGCAAATGTCCTTATTTGTTCCACCTTAATACAGATAACTAAGTATCATTGATACTTAATAAGTGTTGATAAGTATCACACTTTAAATTAGAGGTACAAAAGACACATATTTTGTACTGGAGTCTCTACATTTGTGTCTTGAAATGAAGGGGACAGCTGTGTTCTGTCTACTTAAGTAATTCCTTTTCAGGCAACAACTGTGCATTTTCCAAGTATCATTCTTGAGTATGCTTGTGGTAGATTGTAGAGTTGTTTAATTTTGTATACTTTGATAAAAGAGCTTATTAGATGCACTAAGAAAGTTCACATTAATCAACACATTTTATACAAACAACATGGAAACAGGGCTAACATCAAACAAAATAACATGCATACACATTTTTTATTTCCTAGAAATGCTCTGTCATTCTTTTTTTAATATTGGAATAAAAATTATTCAATAGAGAATGTCAGACAAGCCCCATTCCCCACTGTGCTCACTACTGAGCAAGTGCAGGGACTAAAGTACAAGCAAAGGTGAACGATGAGATCACTGTCACTTAGGAACAGGGAAACAGAATTATGAATAAAGAAAAACAGACTGCTCACTGTTCTTAGATAAATTCTATAACTTCCTGACCACCTTTAGTTATTAAATATCATTTAGCACCATCCAGTTTCATATGTGATTTAAATCTCCTCCAAACCTCAGCCTCACCGAGCTACAAAGTGTGAAATATGATCTGTTCTTTCATTGCTCCATATCTCCTTTTTTTTCTTTGTTAACAGGCTTAATTCACTTTATTTCTTGTGTATAAAATTATGTGGTGGTCACATATCTCCTCCTTTTTGTCTAGCTCCTCCAGAGTGGAAGCCAGGGTTGAGAATTAGTAGAGGAAGGGATCTTCTTAAGAAGCCAAACAAATTTCAGAATGGCCCTCTTTGTGTTTGACCTGTTCAAAGCTGATGGCTTTCTGTAAGGCTGACTGGTTTGTAAGCCAGTCAGAAATATGAAATTCTGGCCTAAAATGAGAAATATGGACTAGCTGTACCAATTCGATCTTTTCTCTTTAGGGGATAAAATAAGACAGAGAGAGTTGTGATTACTTTTAAAAGAACCAAAAGTCAAAATTTACATGGAGAAAAGCAGAGACATTATTTGTGTTACTCTAAGAGCAAAACACCAGCAGTTATTAAATGTTGTTTTTGCTCAAGGTGCCAGCCACTGTCTGTTTTCTTCCTGCCCTATACAATCTCATCCAGATTTACAACTTCCACTATTATGCAAATACAGATAAAAGAATCAAAAAGCACAGGGACTTGTCTGGTTTTTCCACTGACTTATCCTATGTGCCTAGAATAGCACTTGCACATAGCAAGCACTGAATAAATAATTAAGAATTATATTGAATAATCATATTTATATCTGTAGCCAGGCAGCCATCATCTTTAAACTCTAGACCTAAACATGCAACCAAATATTAAGCTTCTGGGCTCAGAGTCTCAGACTCATTGCAGACATACTCAACACTGAGTTGATGACTTTTTCCTTCAAATACAGTTCTATGCAAATGTTTCCTGATTCAGTGAATGTTGTCATTATTCATCCATGTAGACAAACTTGAAACCAAGAGTCATCCTTGAGACTGGCTCCCTATGTCCTTAAATTGAAAGTAACACCAAGTCCCCGTTGATTTTACCTCCCAAATAGCTCTTTAATTGACCACTGTTTCCCATATTAAAAGCCTTCAGTGACTTACTACTCTTAGGTCAAAGGTGAAAAAAGCTCTTACCATGTTTTTCAAGCAGCTTCAGGGTCTATACCCTACTTACTTTTCTAGGTTCACTTTACATCACTTTACTTTGGCCTCTCTGAATTCTGCTCTGGCTATAAATGCTTTTCCTTCTCTCTGGAGTGCTTGCCCCTTTCCACCACTATCAACACCTCCAGGAAGGTCATGGCAGTGCATCCTTCACGACCTAGCTCAAGTGTTTCTTTCTCCTTTCTCTCCTCCCCGATCTCTATCTGGTCTTTCATTAAATTCTTCCTCAAATGGTGTTCTTTTCTAAAGAAAGTTCCTATCAATTTGGAAATGTGTATTACTTGATTTGATTATTTGATTTATGTGCAGCTTCTCCATTAGACCATAAGTTTCATGAGAGCAGAAAACTTCATTGTTTATTTTTGTCTTCTCAGCATCTGGTCTAGTGTATTGTATATGGTAGGAACTCAAAGGTTTGAAAAATGAATAAACAAGCAGATAGATAAAAAAGCTTTGGGAAGAATGGAAAAATATATCGAACTGTGAGACAATGAATTTCTATTGTTTTAAGCTACCCAGATATTATATTTTTGTTTCAGTTCCTAAGAAACTGTTTTCCTATGTATAATGCATGCTTTCTACCCAAATTTTTGAGGGAAAAATAAGGATTTACATTACACATGGTTAGTACTAATTCCATATCTATGTAAATGTTTTTAATTCTTTTATTTATGTTTATGTGTTAAAAGTGTAACTCTAGAAAACAATAATGATATCAATATGCAAAATAATACCCAGGAATACAATAATTGGTTTTGTTTCTAAGTATAAATAAATAAAAATTGAATTAAAAAGTTAAAACAAAAGATGTTTTCCCTGAAGGTCTGGGTCAAAAACGTGGGTGTGCATTATACACGGCAAAATATGGTAATATCCTTTCCCCTTCAGAATGTTGTTGAAAAAATGTTCTGTGTGAAATCTGAGACCAAAAGGAATAAATCAAGGCAATGACAACATCTACAGTATATTTATGTTTCCTGTTTAGGTGCACAGAAGGTAAAACTCACCTCCCTAACTCCTTATAACAAGTCTTAACACAGCTAACTGTCTTTTTACAATTCAATGACTGTGAGAAGCTGCATAAAACTGAAAACCAACTGCCACACTTTTTTCTTAGAGCCATATAACAGTGCAGTTTTGAAGTCCAACCATTATTAATATAGTGAAAATGGTTTATGTGACATTGATATAACCTGGCAGCCAAGGAAACTGGACTGGAATGAGCATGCATGAACAATGACGACTTTACTGTACTAGCCAGTGGGAACATACATGCCATTGAGTGAGCATGTGTACTATGTGGCTGCCAAATTCAAAATGAATGAGCAAGTAGAGCAACAAATCTGCACAAAAGTTTGCATTAAGCTTGAACATTCCTCCACAGAAACTATTCAGATGATTCAGAAGGCCACAACTATGGGCAACTGGTGATTGGCAGCTTCAACATGACAACATGTCTGATCATGCACCATGTCTCATGAAAAGTTTTTTGGTGAAACATCAAATCACCCAGGTGACTCAGCTCCCCTACAGCCCAGATTTGGTGCCCTACAACTTCTGCCTTTTCTCAAAATTAAAATCACCTTTGAAAGGGAAGAGATTTCAGACTATTGAGGAGATTCAGGAAAATATGACAAGGCAGCTGCTGGCAATTGGGAGAACTATGTGAGGTCCCAAGGTATCTACTTTGAAGGGGACTGAGGCATCATTATCCTATGTACAATGTTTCTTGTATCTTATATCTTCCTCAATAACTGTCTTGATTTTTCATAGTACATGGCTGGATACCTTCTGGACAGACCTTGTTATTATTTTCCATATGAACAACTGTAAACCTACTTTTGTCCATCCTGTGTATCCACATTTCCTTTATCCATTCATGCATCAATGGACATCTTGGTTGCTTCCATATCTTGGCTATAGAATAATGCTGCAATAAACATGGTTTTACAAATATCTTTTATAAATTCTGCTCTTAATTCTTTTGTACACATACCCACAAGAAGTATTGCTGAATCATATCAATTTTTCATTTTTTTGAGAAGCCTCATACTGTTCTACATTCCTACCAATAGTGCACAAGTTTTTCAATTTCTCTACATCTTCTTCAATTTTTTTTTCTGTTGTTGTTGTTGTTGTTGTTGTTGTTGTAATAGTGGCCATCCCAATGGGTGAGGTGTGCTATCTCATTGTGGTTTTGGTTTGTATTTCTCTAATGATTAGTAATGTTGAACATCTTTTCATATGCTTGTTGCCCACTCATATATTCTTTGGAGAAATGAGCATTTGAGTCTTTTGCTATTTTTTAAATTGGGTTGTTTTCATTATTGTTAAGTTGTAGGAGTTCTTTATATATTCTGGATACTAACCCCTTAACAGACACATGATTTGAAAATACTTTCTACCATTCCATAAGTTGCCTTTTTAATATGCTGGTTATTCCCTTTGATACATAAAAATTTTTAAGTTTGCTGAAATCCAATTTTTCTCTGTTCTTTAGTTGACTCTGCTTTTGGTGTCATAACCAAGAAATCAATGCCACTTCCAATGTCATGAAGCTTTCCATAGTGTTTTCTTCTAGGAGTTTTATAGTTTTAGATATGTTTTATATTAAGGTCTTTAATACAGTTTGAGTTGATTTTTGTATATGATGTAAGGTAAGGGTCAACTTTCATTTTTTTTTTTTTTGCATATGCACTTCTAGTTTCCCTGCATCATTAGTTAAAAGAGATGGTCCTTTTGCTTTTATGTGGTGTTGACAACTTTGTCAAAGATTGTTTAACCATGTATGCCAGGGTTTATTTCTGGGCTCTCTTTCTGTTCCATTGATCTATATGTTTGTCTATATATCAATACCATGTCATCTTGACTTCTGTAGCTTTGTAGTATGTTTTGAGATCAAGAAATATGAGACTTCCATCTCAGTTTTCCTTTAGGATTGTTTTGGTTGTTTGGGGTCCCTTGAGATTCCATATGAATTTTAGAACTTTGTTTCTATAATTGCAAAATATACATTGAGATTTTGATAGAGATTGCACTGAATCTGTGGATTGCTGTAGATCGTAAGGATATTTTAACAGCATCAAGTCTTCCAATCTACAAACACAGAATGTCTTTTCATTTATTTTTGTCTCCTGTGATTTCTTTCATCAATGTTTTACAGTTTTCAGTGTAGGAGTCTTCTACCTCTTATGTTTATTCCTAAGTATTTTATTCTCTCTGATGTTATTGAAGATAGGATTGTTTTCTAAGACGACAATTTTTGAGCTCTCTGAAGCATTTGAAATTGTTAACCATAGCTTCTTTTTTGAAATACTTTTACCTTTTGGACTTGATGACGAACACATTCTAGGCTTTCCTCCTACTTCTTGGGTTGTGACTTCTCATTCACTTTTCAGGGTCTTTCTCATTGGCTCTTGTGAATCAGGGAAGCATTTTTTCCCTTTGTTTACTTATGATTTCTAAAACCTTAAATTATCACCTGTATGTTGACTTGCTCCTCTCCAATATCTTTTTCAGCCCAGATATTACAACTAACCTTTAAACCCTACCTGTAGACATCATCTCTTAGATATCTCCCAGGCATCTATCTCATGAAAATATGATCAATCCCCATCCCCTAAAAGAAAACAAACAAATCCCATATTTCTTGTCATGGCACACATAGGGCAATCTGGTAACCTGTGTAGCATCCTTATTTCCTGCCGTTTCTCATCTCCTACATCTTATTGGTCAATAAATCTTCTCCTCTCTTTTTCTTCCTCTCTATTCCACCAGTCCTTTAATTTCCCTCATCTCTATTTCCTTTACTGAAGTTGTGGTCACTGTCTGCCTTATAAATTGGTTCTTCTGTCTTTGGTCTAGGTGCCCTTGAGTTCATTTTATACACTGAAGCTAGGATGTAGAAAATATTATGTCACTCTTTAGCTTAAATGCCCTCAACATAATATCCAAATGCTCAGCACTGTTCACACTATTTCATCTGCTGGCCCCTGCTTACTTTGCCAGCACACCATTTTCTCCCTTGTTCTATGCTTGACCCACAGTGAACTTCCAGTGACCTTTAAAAAAATCACTGTACTATTTCTTGCCTAAATAAAAAACTTATTGCTCCCTTTATCATAAGTACCCCTCCTCATGCCAACTTCTTCCAACCTCTTTCATCTGGATAGGTTTTATCCAACCTTTAGATTTCAGACTGTACTATAATTGTAAGAAAATATCTCTGATTTCATAGTCTATGTGGGATGTGTCTTCTATGTGCTCCCCAAACCTCCTGCAGTATCTGTTTACTTGTCACCTTCTCCAAGCAGCTCCCAACCTATTTGAAGGCAGGAACAATGTCTTGGACATCACTATGTCCTTTGTCCCTAACACAATATATGTTGCACAGTACGTGAGAATTTAGAGCCCAGGATTACAGAATGGGTAGTAATGTACTAACTATAAAAAGAATACTTCAGACAATCTCAGCCTCACGTTATTACATATTTGAATCATGCAACCCTCCTCCCCCACATCCCACACTCATTTCTGGGTTACTAAGCTATATTCTGATTAGAATTTGGTCTCCAGTCTATGTACTCACAAAGAGGGGATATATTGATTCATAAATCTAAGCATATTATTCATTCTAATTTCTAGACATGCATTTCATAATGAATGAATGAATGGTTCTCTGATCAGGTAGTGTGGCATCTTTTGGTGAGGACACTGGTTTAGAGTTTGATAGCCCATGTGATCTCAATTTAGGCACTTAAAAATTGTGCGAATTTGGGTAAGGAATTTACTTCCCCAAATGTTAATTTCTGTGTCTTTAATATTCAGATCAATAATTTAATATAAAGTGCCTTTCATAAAGTAGTTTTCAACAGATAATATTTGTTATTATTGTAGCAGTTCCATTGCTCTCTTTTATGTTACATTAGTTTGAATTCACTCAAGAGAGGTAGACAAAATGCTGAGAATGATGAAAGCTCAGCTGAGATCAGGTGATGGCAACCAGAGCTTAGCTGAATGGTGTACACTCGCAATACCCTATCTCCTTGTTATTCCTCTAAATCTGCAATGACTTCAATATAGGAGACAAGAGAGAAATGAAAATGTAAGCTCTCAGGTAAGACTAAACAGAAACATTAATCTTGAGCTCATATTTTGAAAAGGACTATAAGATTTTTATTGTTTTTATTTTAAAAAATCAATCAGTAAGAGAGAGAAGCTTCTTTACATGCCCTCCCACCCCACCAATATGTAGAGGGTATCATCCAAGGCCAAACATCATCAAATTTGAACTAGGATTCAAATGAGACTTGATACAGAGCTGGGGAAACAAGTTTTAATTTCATAGTTTTGAATTTAATATAAACAGACTATCTATATTTCCCTTTTCAATGATTCTTTCCCTGAGGCTTTTTTTGTGTTTTCTTCCCCTGATAGTTTACTGAACTTTATACTGCATAAAGAAAAACCTTTGTATTTGTCTCACAGTGAATTTGCAAAAATCATTAAAACTGCAAGAATCTTCTTCATTTTCAAAGTTTGCAAAACTCCACCTACATTCCCCAATGTTATCCCTATACCACTGAACATCAAGGTCATCATTTCTTCCCACTGTTCAGAGGATATATTAGGTCAAGGAATTTTTTAACCTCTGTGCAAACTGATTTGACTTCTTGACAGCCAAATTACACATTCACCTACAATCTCATTTTTACCTATCTATCATCTGTCTATCTATCATCTATCTATCCATCATCTATCATCTATCTGTCATCTCCAGGTCCAGTACTGGGTTTTGGAGATGCTGTAAAGGGAAGCATTGTCTCTATTTAATTAGATATGAGGTCATGTAAACTACGGCTGTTATGAAATGATTGCTACTGCTATATATTGCTATTAGGAATTGATTGCATCTTATACAGAACACACAAGGAAATCAATAGATGATATTATTTTCATTATTTATTTTGAAGAGTGAGAAAGGAAAAGTTACACCAGTGACCATTAAAGCACAATCCAGGTGGTATCTTGGAGAGGGGTATTTTGGGAATAGGTACTATGTCAGAAATTTTCAAAATTCATCCCCAAGGAGATCTTTTATTTTCCCCTCTGATCCTTATTTTTTTTCTCTCTATCTAAATGTCTTTATTAAGTAATAAGTAAATTCAGTGGTGTTGTTTTTTTTCTGAAAAGAAAGCACAAATGAAGAGATGTCAGAGCTTTAGCATTAGGGAAGCAGAGCTGCCACCTAGAATTTGCAGATTTCCAGCTAAAAGTATTAAAACTGGCATTTTAGTTAGCACATCTGTTACACTGGGTAAATACACAATTCCTATTTGGCTTCTTGTAGTGGTAAAAAAGGCTGCTGGCTCTGTAGTTTCTCTTGAAAAGCCCTGGATGTCAGTAGCCCTCGTTTGGAAACCACTGACTTAAAGGGCAAGGACATGACGTAAGGAAAAATGGAAAAACGGAAAAAATGGTAAAGCACTATGTTTCTAGTTAAGGAGAATGTGATTCCACAATTCCACCAACAACTGATCAGTAGATGATACTTGCCCTTGGGGAACTTCTTTCTGGAATGTTCAGTGTCCTTTGATATTTGGCCACCTGACTTTATCACTTTCCTGACTCTGGATTTAGTCACATTCCTCCCAGGTTATCACGGTATTATAGTCATAATCCATACTCTTTCCCTTAATTTCATGTCTGAAATGTTTTCCTAGTTTATTTGTTCACTTATTTCTTTTCTACCACTCTAATTCCTTCACCATAGCTTTCAGCTTTCTACATGATCTCCCATTTTGTCCATCTTCAGAGTTACAGTTCCTCCCCGAAATGTGAGAATTGATTTTCTCTTTCTAATAGCTCTATTTAATGCCTAATATTTAACTCCTCCATTTTATAGGTGCTTGTTTCTACTACTCTTAAAAAATGTCTATAAACCAACATTTATATTTTAACACAATTGTTTTTACCACAATCATAATAAAATAGATTAAAAGTCTCTAAGAGGCATGGCTAAAATGTTCATATGCTGAAGGCATATGATGTCTCCACTTAAGGAGAATCATTGCTGCAGAAGGTCACTAAGAGAAGAGGTACCTTGGGCAGCATCTGCCATCCTGTGGAGTGAATAGTAAGCATTTTAGCTCTTTGCATCTGCATAAGTCCTAACTCCAGTGGCTCTGATTAGATCATCTGCTTTTGAAGGGGAAAACAAAGGATTATTTTGGATAGTTTTAATGACCGGGTTCCTAATTCATCTCTATTCCTCAGAAAACTGACCCTTACATCAACAGTTATTTCATGAATATAACACCTTTGTCATCTAAAATATCATTCATTATAAATAGGTAATTAACAGTCCTGTGAGTGATTCTCCACTTAAGACATGACTTCTGTTTGGCATCTATACAGCTTCAGCTCAACTCAATATAATGACAATAAGAGTCTGGGCTTTTGGTCCAAATTGCCTGGATTCAAATTCTAACTCTGCCTCTTATGGGCACTGATTACTTCACAAATATTACTGTAGGCATAAGAACCTATAGACTAGCTAGTTGAAAGAATAAAAGATGAAAAAAAGTTTGAACTGAACGGACAGACTTTGGAATACATAGTACTTTCTGGAATTTTAAATATTAAGAAAATCAAATACTTTTTTTTCACATTTCTCCCACTTTATTCTATTTGGGAACAGTAAAAATAGAGTATATACATTCAAATCCTTAAGGGCTGGGCCTGCATATGAAAAACTAGACAAATATTTCAGGCAACATATTTTTTATTGGAGAGCTAACAGAAGCCATAAAAGACAATCTAAAGTTTCAGGTAGCCAATCATTACGTGCACGTGTGCATGCAAGCAGATGCGTGTGTGGGAGTGAGCATGAGTGTGTTCTTGAAATTATGTAAATGAGCCTTACTTCAAAGGCCAACATCAAAGGAAATAAAGTAAACCATCAATATAAAAGATGACATAAATGGTTGAAAACTAGTGAAAACACGAGAAACTCTCATACAAAAATGTAAGAAAGTGAACCAGGAACATTTTAGCTTACTGTAACAATATTTGGTCCACAAGAATGTAATGAATTTCAAGTATGAAATTAATAGATGAATTTATTTTTTACACTACTGGATTATCTATCTATCTATTATCTATCTATCTATCTATCTATCTATCTATCATCTATCTATCTATCATCTATCTATCTATTTTTGATCCAGCTTCTACCAGGGCTGAAAACCTCAATTTATGTTTGTGACAGTGCGGGTTTATTTTTAAATTTTTTAATTTACTTGCAATCATTGCTTTTTAATTGTATTTTTCCATTACCATTCATTTTCCTTATACTCCCCTGCCCCAACAATCACCACCCTGTTGTCCATGTCCAAGAGAACTTTTCCCTTGTGGTCAATCCCTTCCTCCCCTGAATGACCCATCCCACTCCCTATAGCTGTGATCCTGCCCTTGATCTATGAGTCTGTCTCTATTTTGCTTGTTTTGTTCAGTTTGTTTAGTAGATTCCACATATGAATGAAATCATATAGCTTTGTCTTTCTCTGACTGGTTTCTTTCACTTAACGTGTTCTCTAGGCCCATCCATGCTGTCGCAAAGTATACAATTTTATTTTTTACAGCTGAGTAGTATTCCATTGTGTGTGGACAGCAGTATGGAGATACCTCAAAAAGTTAAAAATGGATCTGCCTTTGACCCAGCATAATCCCACTTCTGGGAATTTATCCAAAGAAACCCAATACACAAATTTGAAAGAACATAAGCACCTCTATGTTCATTGCAGCATTATATGCAATTGCCAAACTATGGAAGCAGCCCAAATGTCCATTAGTAGATGAGTGGATAAATAGATGAATTTAATAGAAATGTAGTTTCAGTCTATTCATGGCTAAAAACAATATGGAAAGTACTAATAAAAATGTATTTGCTGTTTTATTTATGATTGAGATGTTCAATGCTCAAATATCTCTAAATATTCAAAGAAGGTAGTCCAAATTGTAGGCTAGCACAATTTGATAATCAGCTCTGGTGTACAGAGTTTCCAGAAAAACAAAGCATCATTAATCTCTGGTACATGATTAAATAAAATACATTTTAATAACTAATGCTGTATACTCAAAGCAAAGCACCACATGGTTTATTTAAATGGGCACATTTATGTTACTTTTTATTCTTTATTGACAACCCTTAGTTAAACATAGGTTTTAAAGATAAACAAGAATGATAAGATAAAACATCCAATGTAACTTTCAGATATGCAAATAATAAAGCAATTTAAATATGTTATGTCTTTGTTTTGTTAAAAATAGAAAAGTGAGATGCAATTTGAAAATTCTGAAGGTGTAGGGCCTCCTAGAATTCAGATAGGATTTGATTTATAGCCTTGTCTCTTTGGTAACACTCCTATTATTCTTGCAGTGTTGGTGAAGGTAATCAAAGAATATCTTATCCAGTGTCTTTCTCTCCCACCAACTCTATTTCTGTCAGGGTCTACATTATTTAATAGAGCCAGATATTCAAGTCAAGTATTCCCCATTTAACAGAAACTATGAAGTGGTTGATCATACCTATAATCTTTCTTTCTTCAATAAGATAACCTTCATACATTTTCATTTTCATTTTCATTTTCATTTTTTGGATATGATTTTTATTGACATAACATGGAATCTGCTTCATAAATAACTGGGCACAATTGATCCTTCATTCTATTCCATTTCTTATAGTCACCATGGGTACCCAGACTAAATTCTCTTTTAGTGTCTATAGGTCAGACAAGTTGATGCTTAATATTTTTATGATGTTGATCAAGAGTGTATCATATAATTATGTAGAATGGTAATTTGGCTCTGGAGCATTTCATTTTCAGACAACTTTCATTTAATGGCAGAAAAAGAATAGTCTCCAAGTTCAATTGACTATACTATATCAATCTTACCTTTACTAATAATAATGTAAAAATATTCCTAGGATAATTATAGAGCAGTAAAAAATTTTCTTTGTTGATAATAACTAGAAGTTAAACAAAATAATTTTGCCAACTTAGACTGTCTTAATTTATTAAAACCTTTTATTTTTTTGACTTTGAAGCTCAAACTGCTTTATTATTACTTGTAAGCACATATTTTAAGGAATTCCCCATACATTACTTACTTGTTTAAGCTTCTTTAGATCTTCATCAAGTTCTAAGTTGTCCAAAATAACAGCAACAAACAAACTCAGGAGGATCTATAAAATGGTTAAATAACAATGAAAAAATCCACATGCTATTAAGTATCAAAATAGTATATATGTATAAAATATATACCTGAAATATACACCATATAGAATGCATTAAATGAAAAATAATTATTTTCAAAAAATAATTAAAAAAGTAGAAATAATGAAAAAAGTAGTTGTAAATCACTGTATAGATATTTTAAGGTACTTATCTCAAGTACATTGAAGGAAATGAATATGTTAACTGAAATAAGCAATATACATATTAATTTGCTTATGAAGTCAATTTAAAATGGAAATTAAGAAAAAATTTATAATTCAATAATCCTACTTCTAAGACAATATCTGAAGTAATCTGAAGCACTGATAAAATTTTTATTTATAAGGGTTCTTGATAGTTATTTGTAATAATGAAATACTAGAAATAATATCTAACCTTATGTATATAATTAATACAATTAATAGGGATCTCTATTATAAAATTCACGAGCCATTAACAATTTTCATTATGGTAGCTAGTACACAGAAGTCCTTCTGTTGTTCACGCTTTTGTGAGTCTCTGGAGTCCTCGCCATGATGAGTATGGCTGGTTTGTGTAATCAACAGGTTACAGAAATGATCTCATGTGATTTGTGAGATTAGGGATAAGAGACATTATGGCTTTCACCGTGTTCTCTCTTGGGTCGCCCACTCTGGTGGAAGCCAGGTACCATGTCATGAATACACTCAAGGGACCCAGGGAGAGGCCCATGTGGTGATGAGCTGATGTCTCCTGACAACTTGAGTGACTCATCTTAGAAGAGGATACTCCAGTCCCAATAAAGCCCACAGCCCCAGCCAACAGCTTGACTAGAAACTCATGACATTCTGAATTAGAAACACCAGCTTAACCTATCTCAGATTCCTAACCTGCAGAAACTTCATGAGATAATAAATGTTTATTGTGGTATAAACTCTTATGTTGCTCATAATTTGTTAACCAGCAATAGATAATGCACTCATAAATTTTAATTACTATTGAAAAAATGCCTATATTACAATATTAGATAAGAATTATATGGTAAAAGTGAAACCATATACACAAAGGAATGATAGATAAAAGGCTAGAAGGAGGTTCTTTAGAAATTGCCCTGGCTGGTATAGCTCAGTGGATTGAGCGTTGGCCTGTGAACCAAAGAGTCGCCAGTTCAATTCCCCAGTCAGGGCACATGCCTGGGTTGAAGGCCAGGTCCCCAGTAGGGAGCATGCGAGAGGCAACCACACATTGATGTTTCTCTCCCTCTCTTTCTCCCTCCCTTTCCTTCTGTCTAAAAATAAAATAAATAAAATCTTTAAAAACAAAAAAGAAATGTTAATGGTGTCTGACTTTGTGAAAAATGGGTTTTCCTCTTTTCTTTGTATTTCACTATATTTTTTTAACCTGAAATTAAATTTATTTTGTTGTTGTTGTTCAAGAATAGTTTTTTCCATCCCCTCCATCCTCTCTGCCACCCTCCCTTGACTTTGTCCAATAGTCCCCCATATATATTCCTTGACCACCCTTCCTGTTTCCCCCTATATTCCCATCCCCTCATTTCACCATATTTTTCAAATAAAAAAGGCATATGCTTTTTTTAGAGTAGGCAAATAAGGTAAAAGAAAGAAAATAGCAAAAATGCAGTATTTTAAAAATATTTTAATTTCTAGTCCCTTTTCAACTTTGAATTCGCTACAGTTCCACATTCATTTGATAATCTTTGTTTTCATTCCTAATTTATATTCTTCTCTTTAATTTCTCTTAACAAATTATTCCTATTTGTCAATATTAGGCAGTTAAACTTTCTCCCTGTAGAATTAGTCACCACCTCAGCCCTTGTAGCTCCTGCTAAGATCGCTGATTCACAGTGGCACTCTAGGTGTTAGTTTCTTCAGGCTGCTATAACAAATTGCAGAAGTTTAGTGACCTAGAACAACATAAATGTATTCTATGACAGTTCTGGAGGTCAGAAGTCCAAAATCAAGTTGTCAGCTAGACATGCGCCCTCTGAAAGCTTTAGGGGAGGATCCTTCCTTGCCTCTTTTAGCTTCTGGTGACCCCAGGTGTTCTTTGGCTTGTGGCTGCATTGCTCTAATCCTGCCTCTGTCTTCACATGGCTTTCTCTTCCTCCTTGTATCTTGTCCTTATCTATCTCTTATAAGGACACTTGTCATTGGATTTAGTGCATGCTTGGGTAATCCAGGATGATCTCATCTCAAGATCTTCAATTTAATTACATCTGCAAATACACTTTTCCCATATAAGGTCACAATTGAAGGTTCTGGAGTTAGAACATGGACATATCTTTTTGGGAGTTGCTCACTCAAGCCCTCCCACTTTCCACCTGGCCTCTGGCTTGGGCTGTTGTTCCTACAATGGTGTTGTTCCTATACTCTGACTCTCAACTCTCAGGAAAGTTTGGAAGTTCTACAATTCCAGGCAGAAAGTATGGGAGACTTGTTCTTAGAAGACCTCTCAGCAGCTCCCCAACTCTGTCCAGGCTGCCCCTTGTTCATGTGGGGCCCTTAGCAAGGCTATTTCCCCACCAAGTTCAAATAAGAAGTGGGTACAAGGTAAACCCTGAATGTCAAAGGACACTCAGATTGGTGCCAGTACTATTGTTGTCCCTAAGACAACAATCCCACCCTACCACCCAAACACACTTTGCCTCCCTGCTTCTTTCCAGAGCTTTTTGCCTCCTTCATGCCCCATCCAAGAAAACATTCTCCTTCATCTCAGAATGCAGGAATGTGAAGGAAAACTGCAGTGGGGGTTTGGAATGGGACACAGAAGTGTGAAGACTGACAAAAAGAAACTAAACCCAAGCAGAATATCACACATGTAGTTATATACCCTCTAAGCATTTAGATTTTTGAGAGCTGATTTGGGTAAATGGGTCTGGTGCATCTTCTGAACATTATTTATTTAAGATTGTGAGGCACTCAGTCCAATCCTGTGCTATCAACACAATGGGATACCGAGGAAAAGAATGATTTTGCAGATAGAGAGTTGTGAGAAAGTCTGTCTAGGTGGTATGAGCAAAAACAGGATTTTGTAGCATGTGGCTAATTAGGGGACTGGTGAGCAGCCAAGACCAGCCAGCATGGCTGCCAGGGAGAAGGCTGGGACAGACTGGAGAGGTAGGAGAAGGCAGTTGTAATAATAACAAAGTGATGACATTTCTTCTTTGTTAATTTTTTTCTTTCAGACATTTTTTATTGCTTTTCTTTTGAATACATGCAATGTAGTTATTTTAAACTGTATCACTGAGACTATAAGTGGACAGTGTAAAGTGCAATTTGACAAAAGGCTATTAAATATATAATATTTTATTTATTTATTTTTTAAAGTACATTTTATACATTCTTCCTGGAGAAAAGAGAAAAAAGCTACCCTCACAGCAGAAGGACAGAGAAACAGGCTTGGGATGCTAGCTGCACTTTCTCCTTGTCATGAAGATTAGAGTTTGGTTACCATAGCAGAGTGAAGGCAAGACTCAAAAAGAAAAGGCTTTGGTTTGTGAGGAAAAATGCTGAACGGGTTTGCAGTTTGAAAGCCCCAGGCTTACAGAATTGAGACAAGCTCCTGGGAACGGTTGAATTATATAAGAGAAAGTTTATAGTTGCCTTTAAACCATCATTAAACCCAAATTCATTTAACAAATATCCTTAAATGTTTAGGCATCACTGCTTAATTAACATGACAATGTGATGGTAAAGTCAGAAACTATTTAAAAATATGCACAGAGCTTAAGTTTCCTCCCAAAACTATTTGCACGTGGACTTGTAGCTTGATCCTTGTCGCTATGTTCCTGAAGTGTAGGGCACTGTGACATGGTGGGCACTTGGCACTCAGGGTAAGAGGCGACTGAAGTCTGGCTTTGATTGTGCCTTTGGAATGGACTTAGATGATACAGAAGAGGCAGGGTTTAGCCTGCAGCTGATCATGAGGAGGTGAGAATTACTTCGTAGTTCTTTTGTCAGATTCTAATAAGGTGGCAATAGCCACTGTGCTAAAGAAATAGAAGTGGAGGGTGGTAGCTTAGTTTCCATCATTTTTAATTTACACTGTCAATGAGATGTGTTTCTACAAACCCAGTGCTGTGAGGAATGGGACAGGGAGTGTGGACTGAAGTGGGTGCCGGCTACTTCCCAGAGTATGGTAGTAAAAGTCATGGGAGTGGGCAATGAGTCCATTTCTGAAAGCAAAAGCCATTCCTCAATTCTTGTGTTTTATTCATTTGTTTGTTCTGTATTTATAAAAACATGAGGTAATGCTCATTAATAATTTGAGCTCATTTCATTACATTGATATTTGAATCTTATTTTCATTCAATGTTTACCTACTTACAAGTGCCACGTGTGCAGTGTCGAAAGTTTTTCCATAGCCATTGAACGTGACTCAATGGTTTATATTAAAATGTTATTACTATAATAAAGGAATTTTATAGGGACTTGCCACACTGAATCAAAGAACTTCATCATTTGCATGAAACACCTTTATACTTTGCCAGTTCTAAATTATGCAACTAACCTACCCTCTTTTATTTTTTAATATTTATATTTACATAAATTGAAGTTTATAATATGGCATTGGATACTATATCACTATTTTTTAATGATGTAATTTCCAGTAGAATAAAGACTAATGAAATACCCCTTCAATTCCTCTCAAGCTTTGTTACAGCACAAAAAATATACACTTTCAACAGCAGTATTTCATTTGTGTAATGCTTTAAAAAAAGATTCCTGTATATATTCATGCCTTGGCTACCTGCTACTTTTACATCTCTAACATTCCATTAGAATACACAAAAAAGTATTTGTTCTCCTTGTAATAGACAACCGATGTAATACAGTCACTTCCTTATTTTATGATCACTATTGAAACATGAATCACCAATGCCAATGAAAAAGTGGAGAATAAATATTAAAATTTTCTAGGCATCTAATTCTTTATTTTTTTCCTTAGATTATAATGCCCATTTGCAAGATATTTTTAGTATTGGCAATGCATTTAGTGTGGAAAATGCCACATATCAGGTCTCTGGAAGCCTCGTAAGTATCTTTAGAATTTCTATGAATGACATAGCAACATTTTAGTGGCATGGTGGCCCTTCTAGCTTAGTGGAGTTCAAAGCATTCTTTTCCAGGTTCAATACAGCTCCTGCCTAAGAGTCTTACAAGGTATTCAGCTACAACAGGTTCTTATGACCCCTTTTTCTAACTACTCCTCTCACGCCTTACACACTTCTAAAAAAGCCAGACCCACCTGAGCTAAGGATTCGCTTGGTATTCACCATGTTTTAAGTTTTATATATTTAACCACGGGAAGCTTGTTTTCTTGCATTTATCCATAGTCCATTTCAGCAAAATTCAATACAACAAAAGTTGTATTTCTAGTTTCATTATTTTCTCCATTTTTGTTTGGACATGAACATTCTTTCCAATGTACTCACTTTTGGGTTTTCATGATTAAGACTGCTGAAAATTATGGTTTATTTTTTATAAGATGGCAGCCTTACCATTTTAGAATGTGTTTTCTTGGCTGAGAATTTCTATGTCTGTAGCTGCATATCCTATTTTGTATTCTCCTGACCTCTGCATATAGTTACACCTAACCTTGGTTATTAGTCCCTTTTCATTGTCATTTCTTTTTTAAAGTTTAATTTTACTATTTTCCTTTCTTTTTTCTATAGCTTAAAGACAGTCCTTTAGCTGAACTGTCAGCTTTAATCTTTTTCTCTCTGTACTATGAACTCTATTAAAAATTTGTATTTTTTAAAAATTATTTTCAAATATAAGATAGAATCATAGTAGATATCTGGTCAACACCCCATATTCTCGTGTTTCTTTTTTTTTTTCCTTCTTACCATTTATAATCACACTATCCTAAGCTGTCTTGCAGGCTGCAGTGGGAAACAATCTCATTTTTTATATAGGTCAACAGAAAGTCAAATGTAATCAGAGTACTGTAAAATGGGAAATGTTCAACACATATGCAATTTTAAATAAATTCTATAAAATCAAATTATTTAATTTACACTTTAGAATGCCCATTTATGTCAGCAAAATATGGCTATTCTTAGAAAGTTGCCAATGCAAAAGCAAAATCAAGTGATTGCTGTGTTAATTTAAGCACTTCCAAGGTAACAAAAAGACTACCCACAATGGACGCTTAATTACATTTCCTCTCTTTCAGTATTCACATCACAGGGCTTTCCTTTGAAACAATAATAAAGGGGAAAAACGCTGAGAATAAAAAAAAAGAAAATGAGTCTTTCAATTGGTTAAGGCTTCCACAGTCTTTAATCCCTAAATCATTGGCAAAAGTGAGGGAAAAGGTGAATTTCACAAGCATTTAGAAAACTGAAGCTAGGGCAGAAATACAGAATGTGTACCTGGCCTATGAGAAAGCCATTTTAAAGGGATTATAGATAATGGTTATGAATATGCATTTGCTAAACACTTAAGCTTGATTTTCATTGTGAGCTGGAAAAATGGGTGCCCCCAAGGGGCAATGGAATAGCCTGCTGTTTTTTTTATGCCAGAACAAACTGCAGCAAAACATTTTTTTTTCTTTTTTGCTGCTTGCTACATGCCTGTCCTTGGGAAGACTAAGTCAGGAACTCGCCACAGGTGTGGGGCACCAATGGCCAGCCTGGATTAAAAAACAATCAGAGTTTGCATGTGTGTGTGTGTACTTTTTTTTTCATTCGGATTTCAATGCTTTGTAGTATTTTGCCAGAAGAAACATAGAATTGAACAAAAATGCCCATTTTAAGGTAAGTTCAAAGCTAAAGACAGGCTTATGGAATGGAGATTTTTAACTTATTAAATGTTCAGTTTTTAAGAGGATGTGATATATATATCACAGGCTTATTGTGTCCATGCACATATTTACAAGTTCGTCCACAAAGTCTGACTGCTTTACTGCTAATATTTTCAACTCTATTTCAGGTCAGGTAGAGCTGGAATAACTGGGAAGCTAATGTTTGTTATGTGGACATTGATTGTATAGCAACAACATGTACTTACGGCTATTTTATCACTTGTATCTTTAGGCCTTGAATCATAGGTTTGATTGGCTTGTTTGTGTTTACTAGTCCTATTTCTGTACTAGTTATAGGCGCAGAAAGGACAGGTATTATGCTCTTCCCCACTTTGCTTAGGATGTAACTTTCTATTTACACATAGTAGTTGAGATTTAGTAAAACTGTTGAATCAAATTGAGCTAATGTAATAGAACCTGTTACAATGATGGTCTGTCAGAATACAAAGGAAAAGAAACACAATTGTTGGTCATACTTTAAACAAAATCTCAGTGAACTGGGAAAGTGTCTTCAGTCCCTAGATATTTTGGGTAGCATAGAAGTAACACTCTCAGTTTTAGTTTAGTTATAGAGTGCTCTCTTTAACTGAATTAGTTTTCATTTTAAAAATCATTTATAAATTTAAATATCTGTATAGCTGATGTTTTCACTTTAAGTTCATAATCAGAGACATCAATTAAATATCTCAAAACTTGAAAAATTTAACATAATGTGTTTGAGAAAAGTCAATTTGAGTTTTATTTAAACAGTGTATCTCACCTGAACTAAATTAGATATAAACAGTAAGGTGAGATGCATTAAAGACCTAAAGGTAAAAGTCAAAAATTTAAAACAATTAGAAGAAGACAGAGGAGAATGTTTTTATTACCTCAGGGTGGGAAAGAATATCTTAAGCATGAGTCCAAAATAAATATTGAGCATAAGTGAAAAACTGGTAGTTTGGCCACCCTCAAAATATAATGTCAAAAGATATCACAAATTGGAATAACAAAATACTGCCTAAGAAAAGACTTTTATGTAGTAGTCAAAGGATTAATATCCTGAATAGATGTATTACTCCAACAAATCAATTTTAAAAAGAGAAAACATTTTAGAAAAATAGGTAAAGCATATGATTGGGCGAGTCACGAAGAAGGTGGCTGATCAAGACATGAAGAAGTGCTCCCTTATTAAAAATTATAGAAATGCAAATGTGCAAGTTAAGGAAAAGTAATCCCACCATTCAATTCACCAGATTGTCAAAATCTTAAAAGTCTAACAATATCAACCACGAGTGAGAATGAAAGCACGCAGGGATTCACATCCATTCTATTTAGGAGGATAAGTTAGTGCACTTTGCTTACAGAGCAGAAGTCTGCAAATGAAAGGTACAGAGAGTAAGTATTTTAGGCTTTGAGGGTCAAGGGGCAACAGTTAGGATATTATATAGATACTCAGCCATTTAAAAATGAACAAATCAGGCTTAGTTCCCAGGCTATACATGTAAAGTCTACAGATCAGATTTGGTACGTGCTTGCAGACCTGTATTCCATGTGAACAGTAGTCAGGATTTTACTCTCTGGCATATAGACTAGAGAACGTTTCATACAAGTGGACACAAAGTACAAAAGTATTAGTCACAACATTATAAAACAACCTAAATATTCACTGCAAAGGGTACTGATAAATACGGCATATTCAGTCATATTTCATATATTCATGACTATACATACCAAATGAGTTTTATGTGTATTAAGATAAAAATATTTCAAAAACAATATTTAGTGAAAACTTAATATTATGTAGAGCTTGATATCACTTATTCTGAAAATTGTTGCTACTAATGATTTGCATGGCCTCAGAATGGTGTGTGGCCATCACAGTGGAGAACTGTGCCCACCAGGCATCACCACCTGGGGTGGTTGTCAGTGAACTGCAGCAGTACTTCTTGAACTGAAAAGTTGATGTTAATGTTAAAAATGAATGGTATAAAATGTTAGTAGATAATAACCTTAAATGAAAAACACTATATATTTTAAATGGATATATATATATGAAACTACTGTATTTCACTGATTTTAACATGCATATTTATTTTCACATTTTAAAAGCTCTGAGATTAGGAAGTACCTCATAATCTTCATTTTTAGTTTAGTTGTTGGTTTTTTTGTTAATGTTACATGAAATAAGAGTCTTCTTATAGTTGGTAGTATGTTAAATTTAGTGAAATATGATTTAAAACTGGAAGGTAGATTCATACCAAATTTATCACAGTCATTGTCTGGGAGACAATGACTATTGTGTGGGGAAGAAAGAACAAGAGAGAGAGAAACTTGTTCCAGGAAGAATCATAAATAATATTTTAAACTGATCAATAACACTTTATATCTATAAATTGAAAACATCTAAACTAACATAATAACATTTCAGCATTTATTAATATACAGCTTTAAAGGCACACACCATCTTAACTAAAGGAACTCAGTGTTGGTGATAGCTATGATCATCCGTTTGTTTCATGGCTAAAATCTCCCCCAAAATACAAGCTCAACTCATGAGGTGATGGTAAATTTGGGCACTAGGGGTAGGGCATTATTATCCTCAATTTCAGATGTAATATAACATAGAAATCAGAAAAGTTGTTTGATTCTTCCAAGTCACACATGTAGTGACCAGCAGAGTTAGAATCTTTATCTAGATTTTGAACTCCAACTCCGTATTCTTGTACTTTTCTGTATTTAACAGACTGCTCTTACTGACTTTTCAATTCTCTATTGCTTTACAGATTTGAAAAAAAATTAGGAGCAAAAGAACAATTTCCATTTTCAGTTTTAAGTAAAAACTACCTTTTGAAAATAACAATGAACTTATAATAAGTGTTTTGAGCAGAAACTTAAATCAGTAGAATGAAGAAATGGAATCAGAAATGAGTTTGCAAGCTGTGCTCTGGATTCTGAAAGGTTCAGGTGGGTCTCTAGAACCCTTGGAAGTGCTCCAGGCTTCCATACTCATTGTCATATTTTTGGGCCAATAAGGAAAATGTAGACTACCCAAGAAATCTGTGTACCAGATTTATTATATTTTGTTATATTAGCAATCCCTATAGTTCACTTGAAAAAAATTCACTTTGCTAAATAATTTTCTAGGCCAGATAGTTTTTCTCTCTGCTTTCATAATGTGTGAGTCTCTGACTTAAGGATCAAATTTATATCTGCATGTAAAAAAATCTACAGTGAGGTTAGCAAACAATTATATTGTTTTAATAAAAAAACTATTAGTTTATTACCATACATCCATTATTTCAATCATATCTATACTGCATTTAACTCATGATCAATACTCTCCAAGCTATTCCATAGCTTTAAAGGAATGTAAACACATAATAGTTGCCTAATAAATATCAGTTGAATTCATGAGTGAGTGAGTTAATGATGAATGAATAAATGAATGACAGACAGAGACTTAAAGGTCCTGGGAGGGAGTTTGCAAAGACCTCAGGACTAAGTGTCCTGTGAACACCAGCATAGACAGATTTGCCTCTGGAAGCCAGGCCTTTATTCGCATGACTCAATGTTCTTTCCTTTTGTGAATATTTTAAACGTTACCTTATATAAAGAATGCCAAAATTATTTATTTGTAGCTCTTGTGTTTGAACCCAAGACTTTACACCAAGTAACAATGCATCCCCACATACTTTTTAATGAACACGTCTTAGTTTTGTAAACCTTTGTCTATAGCAAAAGCAACCTCTAATATAATGTCTAGTTTCTCAAGCACTTGTTTGGTTCATAGATATTTAGAATTGGAAGGGCATTTAGAAGTCATATGTAATTTGCTATATTTTAATAACTCTTAGGAAGAGGTTTGATTTGATGCAGACATTTTCAGTGACCATAGTAAGTTTCAGAATCTAAGGAAGTAGCAATAATAGTGCCAAACCATAGGATTTGATGGGAGGGCATGATGGAGGAGGAGTGAATGGAAGTGACACTAACTCCTTCTCGGACCAATCTAGAATGACAACTAAACTGTGGAGAAATCACCCAGAACAAACAACTGAACAACAGAGAGACAGAGAAGCCTTCCAACCTCAGACAGACAGAAGAATCAGTTCAGCACAACCTGACTGGTAAGGAGTGAGGTAGAGACTCGAGAAGGCTGGCTGGGAACCCTCAGATAGCAGTGCCAGAGGGATATTTAGTGGCCAATTGAATACCCCTGAGAAGAGTAGGATCTATACCATAAAAGGGGATCCGCAGCTTATAGACTCAGAGCCCAAAAGGTACACAGATAACACCCATATGCGAAAAGAAACAGGGCTGCTCTCTGCCAGGGGCGGGCAGCTGGAGACTGAAAGAGCCATTTAAGGGGCCAACAAATAATTTTCATTCGCAGTCACTTACCCTGGGTTCTGAAAAAGCCTGGGGCAGAGTGGGTTAGAGACACCTGAGGAGAGTCTGGGGACAGAAGCTTTGGGAAGAGGGCTGAGATAGTAGCCACTAGGATACAGGTACTGAGTCATCCCCCACAAAGCAACAGCCATCTTGCTCAGTCAGACCACTCCCCTGAGCAGTGGTAACCTGAAAGGAAACAACAGACCTGCCCCCAGGAGGGACTCTGTCCTGGCCCTGTGGTGCTTAAGCCTTGCTGCTGAGTGCAGAGTGGAAGCCACAGACAATAGATCCTTTTAAAGGGTGGGGAGAGTGGACTACAGATGTTTGAGGAGACAATAGGTATGGAGACTTTGGGGAGAGAAAGCATCATCCTAATCCCAAAACCAGGTAGACACAACAAAGAAAGAAAACTACGGGTCAATATCGCTGATGAACAGAGATGCTAAAATCCTGAACAAAATAGTGGCAAACTGCATCCAGCAATACATTAAAACAATTATCCACCGTGATCAAGTGGGATTCATCCCAGGGATGCAAGGATGGTGCCATATTAGTAAATCGATAAACGTAATACATCACATCGACAAAAGGAAAGACAAAAATCACATGATCATATGTGGATATGGATGTGGAAAGAGCATTTGATAAGGTACAGCCCCCATTTCTGATAAAAACACTCAGCAAAGTGGGAATGAAATGGACATACCTCAACATAATAAAGGCTATATATGAGAAACCTACATCCAACATTGTA